>CM072517.1:16428289-16465789 GCA_036898135.1 Oncomelania hupensis
TGTGGAGCTCCAGTGTCTAGCACACAACGCTTGTCCTGGACTATGGAATATCACACGCCTTGGTGAGAACAGTATTGCTAGTCTGCACTACATCATCATACGCCCTACTGACGTCGCTACTGGTCGATCTAACGCATCTCAATTAGTATCATACGCTTTAGTGAAATCAGATAACCACCTTACGCTTTGTTGAGATCCGATGACTCTCACGCGCTTTGTTGAAGTCCAGATTGCCTGAGCAGCGTTACTCCGTCCTAGGTTAGGTGTGGTCTGGCAATATTGCTTCCGACCTCTAGGCTGATTTCACGAGGTTTTCAGACAGAGCGACCTTGCGTGTGACGTTCTTTCTTACGGATCTTACGCCTGTTTGAACCGTTTTGACACTAGAAGTGTTCGACTATGACACTCGAACACCGATAATTAAGGACTGCGTGAGGGGAAAATATAAAGCGACGCAAATGCAGTCATAAAGAAGGTTCGGCTGTCAGATTGTTGTCCCTAATGAGCGCACGCGAACACTATTAAGATCTAGAAATTCCACTCCAGGAAGCGGGTATAAGTGGCACGGTACATCCGGTGATTTTCATATACTTTTGCACGCCTTTAATTTTCACCACCACCAAAATAAAATTGGATGCACATGTAAAATGTATGTTAGGTAAATTGTTCTCACTGACCTTTGGAACTAAACAGATTTAGCTAGGTAGATTTAGTGAGTGACAGAGAAATAAGGACAGACAAACGGATAGGGAGTGAATGGGTGCGTGGATGGACGATAGAGAAGATAGATTATACCATACGAGCATGTTTTAAACCTATTACCTATTGAAACTAACACTAACTGGGGTCTTCGACTGTACTTCCGAGGAGACCTGCGCAAGGAAGGTAATAGTCTTTTAAGTCATGCTCCTAGGAAATCACAAGGATATAGATAAACAAACAAACAAACAAACACACATATAAACACACACCTTTTTTCTTAGCACCAAAAAATCTGTTTCCCTCTTTTGGTTTAGGTTTTTGCGTTGGCTATATCCAAGAGATAGTTTAATCAAATGTCCACATCTCCACAAAATAATGTAGTACTCCGAATGAATTTCGTAGAAACACAATCCTGTAAACACAATAACTCCGCCATAGAAATTCATGTCGAGGTATGCACCAAAAGCACCAACTCGTATTTAAATCTCTTCCCTCACCGTACACAAATACACACATATATTCTTTTTAGATTACAACTTGGTGTGACAAGTATTTCTATTTTCACAAAGGCCACCAGTAATTTACAATGGTTGTGAAAACAAAACTACTACATAATCTATTTGTCTCTCGTCTTATACTAATCAATCAAACCTTTTCACTGTTAGTTAGCTGATTTGTTTTTATAGAGGTTTGGTTTACAAACATGGCAAATATCAAAATAAAATGCACGTCCATTAGCTGATGTAATACGAATAGCAGGGTTGTGTGAGTTGTCGGGTATCCTTCCTTAGTTTGTTTGTTCGCAACGAAGTCTCATACTTTAATATAGTATAATATTCTGAGTGAACTGAGTTGCCGTACCTACAATTAATCCAATCGCCGTTTCATGCAATTATTATTATTATTATTATTATTATTATTATTATTATTATTATTATTATTATTATTATTATTATTAATGACAGGAAAGAAAATTAATGTAAACATGATTTATTTATTTTATTTATTATCCCGAAAAATGAACTTCCAATGACAATATTTTTTATTTGCCTTAATTTCCACTGTACTACTACTACTACTGCTATTACTACTGCTACTACTACTGCTACGACTATTATTATTAGTAGTAGTAGTAGTAGTAGTAGTAGTAGTAGTAGTAGTAGTAGTAGTAGTAGTAGTAGTAGTAGTAGTAGTAGTAGTAGTAGTAGTATATACGCGCCTTTCCTTAAATCACTAATCAAGCTCAAAGTCCCGCGATCCGTACCAACATAAACGCTCACATATGTCACCCATCATCATATACACAGCACCCATCTGTCACTCAAACTGGTGAAGTAAAGGCAGGGAGATTGCTATTGGAAGACGAAAAGGAACTCGAATTTTGTGTTTTGAAAGTTTAGATTGACTTCATCCAATACCATTATGGTGCATTGTGAAGCCAAGTGTTTTACACTAATGACAATTTGTATGCAATTTTAATCACAGTATCATTTAAAATGTACTTTTAAAAAAGGTAAACATCAATAGAGATAAGAATAAGAAGAAGAAGAAGAATGTGACGAAGAAGAGTCAGCTGATGGAGGACGAATATTATCAAAGAAGAAAAAGAAGAAGTACCAGCTGGGGGAGGGCGGTAGCGAATTTTCTAGTTTGAGGAGCAAGGACTATTGCGGAACCGTTTCTTCTGCTTAGCTGGGCATGGGCCAAAGCCTCATGAATGCGTGTGGTATGGGCCTGAGCAAGGGAGCGAGGGACCATGAATATTCTCACTACAGCCTTGGTCACAAGACCGTAAGGCCACAAAAGCCGTCAATGTGAAAAACACAGAGGCTGGCGACCTGCTTATGAGGAGCATGGATATAGCGCCAGGTTCCCTTTACTGGGCACACGTTCGTCTATTTTTTTTTTTTTTTTTTAGCTCTAAACAGGCAAGAAATCTTATAATTGTATAGATATTTCGGAGTGCGTTAGTAGAAAAACCACATCTTAGGTATTAGTGCATAGATTTAAATGAAAGAAATGCAAAATGAACATAAATAAATTCTCTTTTGATTATATACCTTTTTATTCTTCTCTTGTCATTTCTTGTTTGTTTTTTTATTACTCCACGTGTTTACAAAAATTGAAAAAAAAATGTTTTAAAAAGTCCAAACAAGCCTCCTCCTCATCTTCACTTCCCTGCCCATCTGAAAGATCTGATGTATGCATGCTACTGACATTAATGTCAGTACCGATCTCTTCCTCCAAGTCCATTTCTCTCACTGCAATGTCTAATAAATGGAAGCCTGTAAACTCTCCTTCATCAGTCGAAGAATCCAAACCATCCATTCTAGACACTTGCACTCAAAAAATTTGAGAAAAAAAAAATCGAAAAAACGAATGCATGAAAGAGAAAACTTGTGGAAATGCAGTCGATTGTTTTCACATCAGAATGAACCGAAAGTCAATTGCCGGAAGTCTCGCAATCTTTCAAACAACGCGAGAATATAACAGTGGTTGATACGGACGCTTTTGAGCGTTTTGCCTGTTCAGACCTTCGGCCGCTACGCCCGGTAAAGAGTTTTTTTTTTTTTTAAAGTCGGATTTTTTTAAATTCCCGTAGCAATTTTATGTTTGCCGTAGCATCGTAGCACAGTTTTATTTTTCGTAGCTGCTACGGCAAAATCGTAGCAGTAGGCAGGTCTGTAGGTCTGCTGTGAAGGTCCATGCGTATAGGAAGATGGCGAAGACAAGGGAGCGTAGCAGCCTAACCTTGGAGTGTAGACTGATGGACCTGTCGTTCCAAATGGGCTTAAATTTTCTCAGGGCTGCAGTTGTGTGTGCGATCCTGGAGAAGACTTTCTGTCGGGACCCATTGTCTGATACAATGGCTCTTAAATATTTGAAGCTATGCACTGTGTGGAGGGATTGGCCTTGGACTTTGATGTCCGTGTTGATGCCTCTGTACCCGCTGTTCAAGTTCTTGTTCCTCTCCAGCCAATCCATCACTTTCATCCGCAAAACGGAGGTTGGAGATTGCTTTATCCTATATTCTGACTGTGCCTTCGTGATCTGCAAGGGCATCTGATATGATGCGCTCTAGGAATATATTGAAGAGTGTTGGAGAGAGTAGTCACCGTTGACGCATGCCGCTTTTTGTTCTCAATCAGTTCCCGATGGCGCTGTTGTGGAGGGCTGCACTGGTAGCCTTGTCATGCAGGCTTTTAATGACTTCAATGATGTTAGGGCTGATGTCGTACAATCTCATGATTGCCCACAGAGCTGCATGCCAGACTCGGTTAAACGTTTTCTTGAAACGCTGATAAGCGCGAAGGTAATCCTATATTTTAAAAATATGTAATGTTGTGTACAGTTTTAGCAGGATTTGAGAGAGAGAGAGAGAGAGAGGGAGGAGGGAGAGAGGGAGGAGGGAGAGAGGGAGGGAGGGAGCGAGAGAGAGAGAGAGAGAGCAAGAGGGAGACTTGACTTGACTTTTGACACTGATTTTATTAGGCCTTTGGCCCATACAGTTTGCATAGGGGGGTGGGGGGGGGTGTAGAGAGAGAGCATCGCTGCGACACTCAAACGCACTGGGACAGACAGAAAGGCAGAGGAACTGTCCAAAACGACAGACAGACCTGAACAGGCAATCCGAGAACGTCTCAGAAACCAACTAGCCAAGCGACACTCGTGGATGGCATATGGAAGCTAGCAATAACCCCAGCTTGGGAAATGGCTGCCCGGGTCACGATGCATTGGAGCGGATATAACAAAGTCCAAGCCTTTGTGGAATCTCCGACTATGCTGTCCAGTCCGTAGACGAACTCAATCACTCGGAAGACCGAGTTGCTGACCCGTGGTCAGTCTGAATGTCAGGGCTACGCTGAGGCTAACAAAGAAACAGCTACAATGACCTATAGTGTTGCTGCTAGCATCATGCTTGTTTCTGATACCTTTTTGAGAGAAGGATCCTGGTTCTAAGAATAAAGCAACTGTTATCATGCAGCCCTCTTATAGGTGCAAAGATCTACTCAGAGCGGTAGCAAATAAGAAAAGAACTGAAGCCTGAAAAAAAAACTACTAAAAAAAACAAGAAGAAAACGCCACGTTCCTGCGACCCAAGCAATGTACAAAAAAAAATCAACCAATCGAGGGTGTATTGACGTGTTTATTTGACTGCCACCTACCCTTTTGATAGCATAGCCGCGTTTTGACTTGCCCATGAAGCGACGGGATAGGACGAGGGGGGTGGGGGTGAAGAGGGTAAGGACTTGGGGTAAAAAGTCAACAACAGTGTAAAGAGTTATTACAGAAAGCTGAAGCCGACTCCATCAAAACAAACTTGAACCCAGTCTTTAGTAATCCGTTGTGGTTGTCTTGCAATCGTCGAAGGCTAAGAACCATTGTGAATATCTCTACAATCATCCTTTCAGCAGTAGATGCCTCTGCTCGTCCTTGCTGGCCCGTCACTGATTGGCCAATGAGGCACACGGCATTCACTTTAGCGCCCTCCAACGTTTGTCGCAGATTTCATTTGTCAAGGGCGATTACTCACTACCCTAACGGTGGTTAGTTGCGGGTGACTCCCTTGGTCACTCGACGGGCCGCCATCTTCTGTTGCAGCTGACCGTTGCGTCTGCTTAGTTATTGTGGTGCGCATGCGTGTGAGATGACGTCTGTGGTGGCAGTAATGACGTGTGAAGTGGACAGTTGTTAATGAAAAGGGCGGGTCTGTCCGTGGGTGATAGTTATTGATTGAGATTTTCTAAAGAAGCACCAACAGGACAACGCTTTTATGTATTGCCCTGATGGTGACCGCATCTCACAGAAGGATAGTCATATAGAAGTAGCACTGTGTTCTAATGGCTGACGGAGGAAGATGAGTTTATATGAAAACTGATTATGTTACGAAACGTGTACGCTTTCATAAACGTCATGCCTAAGACTTCAAGCTGTCACGTAGACCTTCATCGACAAAATAACGTCATTAAAAACAACGATACAATGATAATAATAATAATAATAATAATAATAATGATAATGATAATGATAATGATAATGATAATGATAATGATAATAATAATAATAATAATAATAATAATAATAATTAAAATAATAATAACAGTAAAAAGAAGAAGAAATAATAATAATAATAATAATAATAATAATAATAATAATAATAATAATAATAATAATAATAATAATAATAATAATAATAATAATAATATTGTTTAAACACAAAATAGATTGTTTCAACTGTTTATGCCAAGGGACGATGCACTCACTTCAAATCTGCAGGAACCACACTCACTCCACCACCCACACGAACGCACCCGCGCGCACCCACAAACAAACACACACACATGCATAAACGCACACACACACACGCCCACCGCCCCCGCTCCTGATGTAGACCTACATACAGATTGATTAAAGGCGTCTAAACAACTGTCAGGCTTATAGCACACTACTCTAGCATTCTGAGTGCGTCTTTTCCCCTGCCTGATGCAGAGATGATGGTTGGGTAAGTGGACAAGGAGACAGTGTGACAAACTGCAGATGCACAACACAGACGTCTGTAGCCAGTGGACCTTCCTCAGATCTCAGTGAAACTTCCCTCGCCTCCAATATTTCCATTTTTTGCTGGAGGGGCCAGTCCGTGATTCCTCCTTCACATGACTGCCTCTGTAGCGCTACGCCATCTTCCGGCCCGACAGGCAAGCAATGAAAAACTGATCACTCCCTGCCTGCCCAATATCGCGCACGCGCTCGAGCGAGAGCACCTCTGATTGGTCGAGTGATTGGCTCGCGCGCGCGTGAATAAAACGCTAGCAGACCGAGGGAGAGGTCATTGTGTATGTAGGTATGTGCAAACTGTATGATAGATAATGGTGTGTATGTGTGGGTATGTGCACATGTATGGTGAGAAATTATGGGTCCCAGCGCGTAGATGTGACATTGGTGCACATGTTAAGTGCGAGTTGTGTGTATGTGGGCAGGTGCGCCTGTATGGTAGATTGCTGTGTGTTTGTGGGTAGGTGCGCCTGTATGGTAGAATGCGGTGTGTTTGTGGGTAAGTTCACATTTATGATGAGTACTGAAGTGGTGGTTCACAGTGTATAGGACTATGTTGTGTGTATGGAAATGTAATGGGAGATGGTGGTTGGTAGTTCTGGTTGCGTTTATACAACAATACAATACAAACATATTTACTGTCAAGTCAACGCACACGGAATGCGCTCTATGCTGCAGCACACTAAACAGATAAAACTGATAAGCAAATTGACAACACAAACGTAAAAACAAGACAAGAAGACGAGCTGTACAAAATGGAAGTTAGGCATGAAGGGGTAGTTAAAGAAATAACGAATCATGGATATCAATGTGATATTCTACTCCTTCGGATAAGAGTATAAACCGAGGTCTAGTCTGTGTCGCATACATTTCATCATAACGGACTTTAAAGATCCTGACGCTCATGTTTAAAGTCCGTTATGATGAAATGTATGCGACACAGACTAGACCTCGGTTTATACTCTTATCCGAAGGAGTAGAATATCACAGATCCTGACGCTCATGTACCCCTTGGGGTCATGAGCAATCTTGTCACTGTAGATTGTTCTAACCTATAAAGGGAACAGTGAAAGCCCCAGTTGAAAACCTGTCTTGCCTTTGTAGGCATGACTAATTCACTGCGGCAACAGTTCCCCCCGTTGGAGTGCCGGGGGTTTCAGTATAAATAGTATCCCCACTTTCTGGAAATTTAGTGCTTTAAATTCCCACTGTCGCTGTCTTCATCATTTGCTCTTTCCCATTCCTGATCTATCACTCTGCTATACTTTCTTCTTCTTCGCTAGATCAATGACCTACCTTTTTTCTTGAAAACTCTTCCTGGACAAGACTCCTTGTTTGTGTATGAGGTCTGTTGGATTAGCTTGGGAGTGTTGGACGCTTTCTGCCGGGTGGTCACTAGGGCTTCCTATGATTGTATTATTTCGCACTATAGGCATTTTATATGTATGTGTTTTTTTGATGATTTATAATGATGGTTGTATTCTATTTTGTTTTTGTAACCGGGGTGTTCGCGTAGTTGAGGTCAACCCTCAGCCGTCCCCCGCGTGGGATGTCTTTATTGTAAAGTGACTGGCCGGTGGAGGGCATTCAATTTTCCCACTAGGGTTGTTTCGGCAGATCTTTTATGCGGATCGGGGGTTGTCCGGTCCTGATTTGGCTCGGAAGAGTCCGCTGGACCTAAAGCAACAATAAATCAATCAACGACGCTCATGTCATAGACGGGTGAGTGCCGGTGACAAGAACACACCCAGCATGCACCTAGGTCCTTCTCCCCCATCCCTGACTGCTCAGGATTGTGCTCAGTTGTCTGGAGAGTTATTACGATGCGCCCAAAGGCTGCAAGTTGGCGCCTCGGACGGCTTGAGTTAGATCTTGTATCGGCCAGCGCCTTGAGCAGCTCTTGAGCTGGAAAAGCGCTATATAAGAACGATTAAATAAATAAATAAATAAATATTACAATGTCATGAATTACATTGTGTTTGGGATCTGTTCGCATCAGGTATGTAGATAAACATAATGTGTCGCTAAATATAAAACACAAAATAGAATCTGTAATAGCTACACACATACACACACACTCGCACACATACACCCTTTCGCGCGCGTATGACCTTTTGTCCCTATCTTCTCTCGAATGATCTGGAATGGGGTGGTATTTAGGAAGCAGTTACTCAGTGGATAACTCCGCGAAGCGGTAGGTAATTCCTTACCGTACTGTACAGCTTTGCGGACTTAGCCACTGGGTAAATGCTACCTGAATTCCACCCCTCGCCGACTTCTGTGAATATCAAATGATGTAGTCAGTGCAAAAGCAGACCAGCAATGCCAGTTCATTCGAGAGAAGATAGGGACAAAAGGTCCCATGGTCGTCAGACTGACCGAGTTACAAAAGCGCCATTGTGCCAGGCCAAGTAGTGATTTAATAACTGCTTTCAAAGTCACTGAAGAAGAAGTAAAAGTTTCATAACAATTCTTGTGTCCGAGTCTTGTTTTGCCAGAACAGTAAAAGGTTTTGAGGAATCACTACTGCGCTAAACACCGGGGGGATTAGGTTGTAGAAGAAGAAGAAGAAGAAGAAGAAGAAGAAGAAGAAGAAGAGGAAGAAGAAGAAGAAGAAGCAGCAGGATTTGATATGAATATTGAAGAAGAAGCAGGATTTGATATGAATATACGATAACATAAAAGATTAAATCAAAAAAGTTTAACATTTTGCTGCATACAAAAATACAAACATGTGACAAAGTAAAATTTGTTTGAAAAGTTGTGGGAAACAAAATAAGGGTTTTTTGTTTGAATTTTTTTCACAACGGAAGAAAATAAAGACAAAAAAAAAACAATTAATATTTTTATTTTGTAAAAATCGAAAGTTTATAAAGTAGCAAAAGAACAAGAATTGCTTGGAAAGGGATGGAAGGTTGTGTTTTTGTGTATTGGTTTAAACAATATTTAACATTTTAAGAACGATCTATGAATTTACAAATGTTTATTTCAAAGGGAATTAAACCCAGATCAAGGGTTTTTAAGAGAGCGATATCGCATGAATAGTTTAGACTTCTTTTGGAATTAAAAAAAAACACCAAACAAATAAACAACCCACAATAAATATATTTGTGTGATGACGATGTCGTGGCATAAAGCGCCGTTCTCCACGAAAGTGAAGTTCAAGGCGCGTGAGAAAACAGGAAAGCGTCTACGCAGAAAAAAACTCATACTGCCCAGGATGCTTGGAAAAAAAAAGAGTTTAAAAAAAATTCTGTACTGGATTCAGAAACTAAAAACATCAAATTAATTGAAAATAATAGTCAGTATATCTGTGAGAGAAAAAAGCGATTATAACGCACATTTAAACCAAACTATCTCATCGCTCATTGTCCCTGTTGAGTTCAGCATGCGTTCGTTGCTTCGAGTTGGATCGTGATGAGCAGAGGCATCGGTGGCACGTGCAACGAACGTACCCTAAGGCGAGAGACATACCGTTCCCAAGTTAAACGCCACTCTCCAGCCATATGACCAACGTCGTACAAATGACAATTAGCCAGTAGATTGCTCGTTACCGATCAAAAGGGTTAAGAAGTTGCAATCTGCAGTCAAAAACTACGGACGTAGCCTGAAGTCTTGCAAGGCACCAAGATGTTGATGTAGAAGGAGGAGGGGGAGAAGGAAGAGGAAGAAGAAGAAGAAGAACAACAACAACAACAACAACAACATCAACAAAAAGAAAAATAACAACAACAGCAACAACAACAAGACGATGACGATGATGATGATAATGATGATGATTACGATGATGATGATGAAGAGGAGGACGAGGAGGAAGAGAAAGAAGAAGAAGAAGGATAATGATGATGATGATGATGATGATGATGATGATGATGATGATGATGATGATGATGATGACGACGACGACGACGACGATGATGATGATGATGATGATGATGATGATGATGATGATGATGATGATGATGATGATGATGATGATGATAGTAATGTTGATGATGAAGAAACAAAACATATACAGGTACCACCTCCCCTCTCCCTTTCTTCCATATCCTCTCACCCCCTTCCATTTTCCATGCTCACATGAACTCGACAGAAGGAATGTGTCCCCAAAGTCCCACAGATGGCAATTAGCAAGTAGAGCCAGTTTTTAACGTTATAAGAACGTCTGAAGCCACTTTTACAATGAAGTGGTTAGCTAGAAGCGGAAGATTGCAGATTCTTTACGCAACCTGGAAAAAATTCAGTGACATTTTGCACTCCGACAAAATGAATGGATGAACATGGAGGTTTAACGTCAAACACCCACCATTAGCGAAATGGCAGAAGGTCACTTCGACAATATCGGTACCATACATTCACCAACGTACCATAATTACCTAAGAGAATACATTGTAAAAACTAGCAAACAAATGGACTGTGGCAATTGTTTCAAATAATCTTGGCCATCTTTGGGTAAGGGAGTAGGGGTGGGGATTGGGGAGTAGGAGAAGGGGGGGGGGGTGAGAGAATCAGAGGCGAAAACCAAGAAGTGTGATTTCTGATGGATATCGATTGACGCTTCAAACCCTATATCATCCACTACCCAACTACACGCCCATCTCACCCTTCCTGCCTGATTTCACACCTACTGTTCACCCACCCCACACCCACACCCACTCACCCCCTCCTTGCACACCCCAAAAACTCAAAGAGAGAGAAAGAGAATGTGGTGGTGGTGGTGGTGTGTGTGTGTGTGTGTGTGTGTGTGTGAGAGAGAGAGAGAGAGAGAGAGAGAGAGAGAGAGGCGACAAAGATCCATAGAGGCGGAACGCTAATGAACTTACCACTTCGCGCAAGGACGAAGCACTTCAGTCTGTGAAGTCCCAAAAGGCAGACTTATTACGGACAGGCATGATGGAAGGAAGCACAAGGGAGGACACGCTTGTCAGTGTCCGGAGGAGCAAGAAGGGAGAGAACTCATCGCTCACACTTGATTGTGTCCCTTGGTAGCAAGCCTGAAACCTTGTCTTCTCTTCTCACCTCTCCAGTTCGCTTCACTGACGCCATTTTCGCCTTTTAGGGTCTGCTGCCAAGCTTTTCCTAGCGTTTTTTTCGGCCCTGCAGCCCTATGTTCCCTCTCTCCCGTGCCGGTACTCTAGTCCTTCCATCAAAAAGGAGACATTTTCTGCGTCATTTTGCTGCCTACCTCACCATGAACACTCCACGAGATGCGTGACGCTGCCGCCGCCTGGCTCTTCTCTTCCCGCCTCCCCACGCTCAAGAGCTGCTATCTCAGGGTTGTCTCCCTCACTCTCTCACGTGTGCAACCCATCCAGAGCATGTCCTTATCCCCAGTCCTTCCCAAGTTTAACATCATTAGCGCCGGTCTGTATTCTTGAGCTTATCTGAATAAGTGCTATGCTGAGAGTTGGGCGTTTGTGACAATGCCTAGTGATGGGAGATGCCTAGAGGTGACGCCATTGGCGACTGACTTTTGTATGTGTAAAGAGCTCAGCTTGCGGCACCAGCACAGTTTGCTGGCCAGGAGAGCGATGGATTTAACATTTAATTAATAAACAGAAACCAAAGATTGGTATTAACTTTTACAGACACAAGGATTGCTTACCACAGGAAACAAGAAACAGAAAGGAAGATTTAGTTTCAAATTTAAATGGTAAGTGAAAATGAAACTGAACGGATCGTTGAAAAATGCAAACGAGTTCATTGAATAAATAAACTAATGATTTAGTCAGTCACAAACAATGACAATCAGATCAAACTGACACGTTCCTACCACATAAAACTTTCAACAGTTACAAGTAAAAACAACAAGAAAAGCACAGACAACGAAAACAGCAACAACAACAATACCAACAAAGGCAACAACAACGAAGACGATGAACGACTACCACACACGGATAACAACCTCAACCATCGTCGTTGTTCTCATCTTCATTGCAATGAAGCTAAAGAACTTAGATTCCACTTAAGAAAAATGATACAACTCACACAATGATTTTCTTGGACAACGTTATTTTAAACTTCCATAATTATTGAAACATTTTGATAACGTCTCTGGAAACTCCTTCCGCTGAGCTTCTGTCAAAATTGAAAATGTTCACTTCACCCGATAATTAAATAAGTCGTGAAAAACAGCACACGTGGAAGGAGAATTCCAACAACAGCAACAACCCTTCTTTATTTTAACGTCCTAATTTACATCTGTTCACCACAATGAGATTTTAGGCAATCAAAGAGAGCAAATGGTTAAACTCTGTCTCTTAATCATATATGGATTTATAGTTCCATTGTGCTTAGAAGGGATTCTTTATATGGAAGTCCTGTCTCTCTCAACAGTATTTGCTTCTGAGCCGCTTTCGAGTGCACATAATACTGGCTTCACTACATGATCAAGCACACCGCCCAAAGCAGACGAAAAAGAACTTGATAAACAAACTTTCCCTTTTAATCACACACGTGAATTAGGCAAATGCTTTCATGAATCGTGAACGGGTCCAAAAACTCAATTTTGTGAGTCCCAAATGTACAACACAGAGAGCCAACAACAAAAGCATGAACGCACGCATACACACACGTACAAGCACGCGCATAAATACTCACATACATGTACCTACAGACGTGTCTTGAAACTAAATTTGGAAAGCGTTCAATGATATCATCAGCCTAGTTTCTTGAAACTAACATCGTACAGCCGAGAGAACTAAGATAACAATCTCATGCTCACTCCACCTTGAAATTCATTCTAAATAAAAGAGTTCATGAGAGAATAATAATAAAAAATATAGTTAATGGAAAAAATTAAACCGTCTAATTTCTTGAAATTTTGTTCCAAAATCGTAGTACAAAGGAGGAGGGACTCTACGCGTGTGGAACATGAAACAGCATGAGAATGGTATCTCTTTAACTTCATTTTTTGAAACCCAGTCTGGAAATCGTGCAGGGGAGGTTTTGGGAAACGTACGCTTCAGCAAATGATCAAGTAGGTTGCCCACAGCAGTCCAGAAAGAACAAGTCCAATAGCAGACCTGATTTCAATAACTGCCGACCTTGAGACGCCCTTGGTAAATTTAACACGCGGCCCAAGGCCAATCTCATAAAAAGGGCATGGCGGCAATTGATGCATTTTTGAGGATGCAGAGGAGGAGTAGAAGGGAGAGGAAAGGGAAGATAAAAGTGCCGGAGGAAAAAGAAGAGGAGAAGCGGGAAGATTTTGTTTATAAGGATCACGGTGTTTAGAATGAAATCAAAGACGGTAGAACAATAAGACAGGCAACTTGAGGCTTATGAGCGATACCGGATATAGAGTACTGTCCCTTAGGGCGTAGGCGAATAACAATCAACTTTCTATCTCTCTGTATATATACATTACATTACATTACATGATTATTGCTTTAGGTCCAGCGGACTCTTCCGAGCCAAATCAAGACCGGACAATCCCTGATCTGCATAAAAGATCTGCTGAAACAACCCTAGTGGTAAAACTGAAGGCACTCCACCAGCCAGTCACTTTACAATAAAGACATCCCACGCAGGGGACGCTGAGGCTATACTCTAATTTATCGAACCCCCGTTTACAAAAACAAAATAGAATACGCACGGCACATCATTATAAATTATCAATAAAACACATACATATAAAATGCCTAAATTGCTAAATAATAACATCATAGGAAGCCCTAGTGACCACCTGGCAGAAAGCGTCCAATTTTCCCAAGCTGATCCAACAGACCTCACACACAAATAAGGAGCTTTGTCCCGGAAGAGTTTTTAAGAAAAAAGGTAGGTGACTGGTCTAGCGCAGAAGAAGATAGCATAGCAGATTGATAAAACAGAGCAGGAATGAGAAAGAACAAATGAGAAAGACAGCGACAGTGGGAATTTAAAGCACTAAATTTCCAGAAAGTGGGGATACTATTTATACTGAAACCCCCGGCACAACCCAACGGGGGTATTGATGAAATGCATTAGGTCTATTCTCTCTATTAGTTTTAGGCTCAACACAGACCATGAACGATTGGACAATAACAGTATTAGCATGAGCATCAATACCAGCAACTACAACAACGGCAAAAGCAATAACAACAATAGCACCAGCAACCTCAACAATAATAACAACAGTATCAACATGATGTGTTCATCTGTGCGTGCGCCGGAAACTCTTGAAAGATAAGGTCGCATATAAAATAAGCGTTGTGCTCAAATTAAAAATAACACCGAAGGTAACTCCGACCGGAAATATGACTGTCTAGTCTCTGTTACTAATTGGACTGAGTTGCGACAGGCGGACACACACACACACAAACACACACACACACACAAACATACACACACACACACACACAAACACACACACAAACACACACAAAAAGTTTTTTAAAAAGGAAAGAAACAGGAAGCTTAAGTTTAGCTTTAGATCTCCTCACCGCCCACGCCAGAAAGAGGTACCATTACTACGTAATGCACTTTCTACTTCAGCGAGCTGTTTACGGTTGAATTTCATGCGGCTGGTACATAGAGCGCGTGTATAGCGTGTCTCGTAGATGTCTTTATCACGTACACTACACGAGCATTAATTCTTAGTCACGACGAAGGCGTATTACACATTCATGCATGATTCCCACCTATAAGTTGCAATGCTGCAGACACCCTCTGACAGCTTCGACGAGCATTGCAAAAATTAGAAATCGCCTCTTCAGTTTCTTAAAAACCCTTCCGCACGCACTGATATCGCCTACTGTAAGATAAGTGGTCCAATTAGGTCGCGCGAGAGGCGTCACTTGTATAGTAAGTCAGTGAAGCGAAGTCAATCATACGCGAGAACAAATCACACTCCGTAGCTGAGACTTGCCGAAGCTTAACTTTGCCTCTCCTCGTGGGAGGTACTCGGCCAGACTCACCTATACGCTGGGTGAGGCATAGATTTGAATAATGTACACGGATGCATTCATTAATCAACGCAGGAAACCCCTGGGATATTAATAGGTGCTGAGACAATAAGAATGCAATGATGCAAAGATTGAATTTGTTCTTTTAGATTTGGATTTACCAACTCAAAGAGCGGCTCAAGGCGCACGCCAGAAACCAAGATCTAACGCAAACCGCCCAAGGCGCCCACTTGTGCCTTGATGCGCACCGCATTCATTCATGAGTACACCCTAAAATCTTAGAATATCCCAAGTGCTAAGTCTGTGACACTAATGCATTTAATTAACAAATTCATACGTGCAGACAGTAAGTACCTAGAAATCATTCAGAGGCATGGTCGCCTCCGAGGTACGGGTGCAGTGCAGGGGAAAATCGAGTCAGACAAAATGCATGAAGCCGTAAGAAGATGCATATGTATGCAGTAATATGCATTATACACATCCATTAAGAAATACAAACCACAGCGCAGGAGCGCGTGCGATCATAATGTAGGCTAAATATGAATGATACCTAGGTATTCCAATACTGGACGACGCAGTGCACGTCAAGAAAGTGCATTAGGGCAGCCTCTATGCATCTTCATCATTTTGATTTGAATAATTTCAGAGGGAGGTCTTATCTTCTGCTGCTTTAGCACGTTCAGTGCGTTCATTATCTCTGTACAAGCACTACTTGAACTTTTTTTTTAAACTTCTTTGGCGACTCACGGATGAAACCCGCAGTGGCAAGAAACTGTTTTCATCACACTCCACTACAGAATGTTTTCATGACAGAGGAGGAGGTAGAGATGGATGGGGGGGGGGAGAAGTAGAAGGAGAAGAAGTAATAGAAGAAAAAGAAGAAGATGAAGAAGAAGTACACGACGATGAAGATGAAGATTATGCTAATGATGATGATGATGCATGATGCATGATGCATGATGATGATGATGATGATGATGATAATGATGATGACGATGATGATGAAAAGAAAGAGAAAGAGAAAGAGGAAGAGTAGGAGGAGGAGGAGGAAGAAGAAGAAGAAGAAGAAGAAGAAGAAGAAGAAGAAGAAGAAGAAGAAGAAGAAGAAGAAGAGGAAAAAAACCAAACAACAACAACAAGTACAGGACCCTCAATATAACATAGTTTTGTTAAAGCCTCAAGGTATCTGTACACTGTAATTACAATTTACATACGAAGTTTTTACCTTGACATGCATATGGGTATTTTTTTGTCTTCTGGTAGGGTTCAGTATTTCCTACACAAAGAATGACAGAAAGCCGTCCATTAGTGTCAGAGAAAGGTGAGCAAATGTCACCTCCGGACGCTGGATTGACAAAGCAAAAAACAGTACTTATCGAACTTACAGTTTGGGAACTAACAACAACAGCAGCAGCAGCAACAACAACAACAGCAACAACAGTAGCCACAACAACAACAACAACAAAATGCAGGAGAGGAATAATAAGGATGGGCGCATAAAAGACGAAAACTAATGATGATGATGACAACGGCGATAATGACGACGACGACGGCGACGGCGAGGACGACGACGACGACGACGAAGAAGAAGAAGTAGAAGAAGAAGAAGAAGAAGATAAACAATAACAACAAGTGCTGGACCCTAGCGCGCACGCGCACACACACACACACACACCAAATTTGAACGTAATAATAATAATAATAATAATAATAATAATAATAATAATAATAATAATAATAATAATAATAATAATACTGGATGATATATACGCGCCTTTCCCCAAGTCACTCCAGTAGTTTGGAATAAAATAGGATATATAAAAAACAGACCTCACCATGATGACGTCACCCAATAGGCATACTGTTTTTTTGTCATCTATTAGGGTTCGTTATATTTTAACTGAATACCAAGTTTCGAAGAAATCCATCAATTAGTTTTGAGAGAAAAAAAGCACTAAATACATCCTCCTATCCTGTCCCATAACCCGAAGGTCGTAGGGGCACCACAGATGATCGCTTAACCAGCATACTCCATCTTTCTCTGTCCTCAGCAGCCCTCATGGCTTCGCTCAGTGTCAAACCAGTCCATTCTCGAATGTTGTCCTCCCACCTCTTTTTCGGTCTCCCCCTTCTTCTACCTCCTTGCACTGTGCCTTGCAGAATGGTCTTTGCAAGGCCTGATGATCTGGTGACGTGGCCATACCATCGGAGTTTCCGTTTCTTCACCACTGTGAGCAGGTCATCGTGTTGTCCAATGGCTTGTGTGATGGTCTGTCGGACTTCAACGTTGGTGATGTGTTGGGTATAGGAAATGCACAGAAGTCTTCTGTAGCACCTCATCTCCATGCTTTGTATTCTTCGTTGGAGATCTGCTGTGAGGGTCCATGCTTCGCAAGCATATAGGAAGATGGAGATGACCAGAGAGCGCAGCAGTCTTACTTTGGAATGTAGACTGATGGTTCTGTCTTTCCAAATGGGCTTCAACCTTGTCAGGGCAGCAGTTGTTTGTGCGATCCTGGAGAGGACTTCCTGTCGAGACCCATTGTCTGACACAATGGCTCCTAAATATTTGAAGCTGTGCATAGCTAAAATGAAAATTAAAATATAACGTCCCCACAATGACGTCACTAAATATAAATAAGTTTTGACTAAGACTGCATAATGTCATTACATACAAAGATTAAAAGAAATGTTAAAAAAAAAAAAGTGACGTCATCATGATTGCTTCACTCGATTTGCATAAGTTTGTTTTTCTCGGGGGCATAGGTATAATCAAAGTATATACAAAACTTGAACCAAATCCTTCCAGTTTGGGAGAAAATAGAATGAGAAAAAAACCATACAAAGTTTAATTTGTTTTAATATTTAAAATTTTTATTTCAAAATGACATCGCGATGATGACGTCACTCGATTTGCATAAGTTCGGGTTTACCTTGACATGCATATATGTTTTTTGTCTTCTGGTAGGGTTCAGTATTTCCCAAAAATCCCTCCATTAATTTAGTTTCAGAGAAAGTTGCGCAAATGTCACCTCCGGACGCTGGATTGACAAAGTGAAAAACAGTAGTTACCGAACTTACAGCTCGGGAACTAACAGCAGCAGCAGCAACAACAACAGCAACAACAACAACAGCAGCAACAACAGCAACAACAACAAGTTGCAGGAAAGGAATAATAAAGATGGACTCATAAAAGATGAAAAATGATGATGATGATTGATTGATTGATTAATTGTTGCTTTAGGTCCAGCGGACTCTTCCGAGCCAAATCAGGACCGGATGATGAGATGATGATGATGATGATGATGATGATGATGATGATGATGATTGTGACGACACGAGTTCTGACGCACGCTAATTTTACGCTGTTTCAGGTTGTACATAGTATATAGTTTCATATCTCTGAGAGTGCTGTGCGCAAAGTTTGAATCAGCGTTTTGGAATGCGTAGTGTATGTCAGGAGTTAGGTTTTTCACGTGCTCGCTAGCGATTATAGTTGAACGGAGCTCTGTGCCTTGGACTGTGGACTGGGAAAAAGCGGATTGAAGTGGCAGAGTTGGAGCGGTAGTCTTTGTGGTTAGACGACAATTGGAGAGACTGTAACTTCCACTATCATAGGATAAGTGTAGGGTTCGTTTCTAAGGGTTGTGTTTTGTGTTTGGAACCACCCAAAGTCTTGTGCCTTAATACGGACAAGAATGACCAACAAGTTGTGACAATTATTATAGAAAAGTAAATGTATAGTAATTGAGGAGGACTTTTGCTGCCACAGGTCTGTGTGATCTAGAGACCTCCCAAGACCTAGCATTCTGCAAGTGCTAGGGTGACCCATAATCATAATGAGACAGTAACGAACCACCTACCCTTTACAGACAGTGTTGTGTTGTGTTGTGTTGTGTTGTGTTGTAGTGCTGGAGTGTCTGTAACTTCACAGGCCGGGAAACTGAAGCTGAGTTGATGCCCAGTATTCTAGTTCCTTAGTGGCTATACATGGGTACGTGGATGAATGATGATGGATGAGGCGGAAAGGGATATATTTTGATAAATATAATTTTTATATGATTTTCTTGTTGGTTTGTAAAATGGAATAATGTTGTTGACGTTGTTGCCAAAATGAGGTCGAGGGTGGGTGACGATGAAGTATACATGATAATATGAGAGAGAGAGACAGAGAGAGAGAGAGAGAGAGAGAGAGAGAGAGAGAGAGAGGGGTGCTGAATGTGAGTCGAGTGATAGAAATGAGGTCAAGGGTGACGATGTATTATATATTATGATACGGAAGAGGGGTGATGAATATGAAAGAGAGGATGATTCAATTGTTGATTAGAAATTGAATTATAATATGCATTTGTAGTTGTTTAAATAATCATGTTCATGGTATGTTAATATAAATTATAGAAGGATTATGAAATGTTATGATGCATAAATAAACAGGTCAAGATGGCGGACGGCAGAAGGAGTTATTTCCCATGTATTGTTTACAAGTTGAGGTAGCTTATTAAGACGGTTTATTTGTTGACCAGATTGGGCCTAGTGTTTCTGCTATTCCTAGTTCTGCTACTACTGCTGCCATTGCTCTACCTGTCTTTGTTCCACTACCTCCGCTTCTGTTGCTCCGTCTTCGTCTTCGTTCTACGTACGTCGTGCCACGTACTACGGTCTGCGTTCTGCGTTCCGCCTACTACGCTCTGCGTTCCACCTGCAGGAGGAGGCAAGACGACGTGCTTGTGGGACCGTTGCTACTTATGAAGCGCCATGTGTAAATTAAATGGTTATTGTCATTATATCTATAGAACATACATTTTACCTGTATAAAAGATATGGTATAATTATAAAATGAATTATATACCTATAAAATACATTCTATAGCAATACAACACTTTTTATAGCTATAAAGCAACATTTTCATAGCTACAGACTACACGTTACGACATACAAGAGATCATACACGAATCGTCACAAAAAAACTATTTCATTTATAAACAAAACATTTTATAAGTAACCAATTCATTTTATCTATAAACAAAACATTTTATAAGTAACCAATTCATTTTACCTATAAACAAGGCATTGTATCTATAAACAAGTCATTTTATAGCAAAAACGATTTATAAAACTTCCTTTTATCTGTAAACACTTCATTTTATAGCAACAACGAGCACTTATATCTATAGAATACATTTTATAACACGTACAATGAATTGTACCTGTAGAATGCATTCGCGACAATTATTTTCCAGTCGGCGCCTTACAATAATTTTATACAAACTTTCTCATTGTATAACTGCTTCTCTCCCTTCGATTATTTTTATTTTGTAACGTTCTAAGCGACCCAAAGTTGCTATGTGGTGCGCAAAGATGGCGGCGTTTTTTTTTCTTTTTAAAAAAAAAATTAAAATTTACGTCCCCGGACTCATGAAGTGTATAGGGGACGATTGGTTAATAGGTACATTCAACCAATTCAACGAAAAATGCCCCCCCCCTCCCCCCCCCTCCTGCACGTATGCGCTGGGCTCTCGCCTTTTCATGTGGAAGTGACGTTGCATAAGCTAAATTTAGATAGCTACGGCGCGTGTAGGGAATTCCCGCTAGGCCTATATCGACTTCCCGCGATGTCAACAATCTCCCAAGTAACAGTTACGAAGGAAGCTGGTTTGCCTTCGTGCTTATCGATAGTTTTTCAAGACGACCAAAAAAATAATTGGAACAGTCGAGACTGACAATGATGTCGCTGATGTTTTATCAGCATTTCACTAGTATGGTCCTCGCCAATTTATATAGTACACTAGTATGGTCCTTGCCATTTTTTGTAGTAGACTTTAATGGTCTTTACCATGTTGAGTCGCTTAGAAGTTTACAAGTAGTCTACACGAGGATGGAGTTGCTTCCCTGGGATCAGCAATTCGAAAGTCAGTATAAAATTAATGTCATGCGCCGAATGTAAAATAATGCTCCGAATGCATTCTACAGGTAAAATGCATTGTATATTTATAACATATATCTTTATGTTATAAAATGAATTGTTTACCTATAAAATGAATTGTTATGTATAAAAAGTGTTTAGAGATAAAATGAAGTGTTTAGAGATAAAATGTTTTTCGGAATAATATTTACAAACGGCGTGATGATCGCGTATGATTTCTCTTGTATATTGTAAAATGTAGTCTGTAGTTATAAAAATGTTGTTTTTAGCTATAAAAAGTTTTGTATTGCTATTGAATGTATTTTATAGACATAGAATTCATTTTATAAGTATACAATATCTTTTATACAGGTAAAATGTATGTTCTATAGATATAATGACAATAATGATTTAATTTACAAATGGCGCCTCATAGCTACTTGGGTCGCAGTACGCAGGGCCTTTCATACACCCTCAATCACACGCACATTACACGCATATAAACATATATAAACAGTGACTTTCTACAGTCTGCAACAGGTTGTAACAGTTGGTGATTTTCTTGAAGTAAACCTGTGTTCGAGATCGGACATATAATATGTGCATAAAGTGGCTACTATTAACTAAATACATTTCTTCAAGGCTTTGTTTTTGTATACTTAAGCCATCAGTTGTATTATTTCAGCTTTATTTTCATATTGTTATATCTTGATTGTGTTGGCATCTTGTGTCCAGTGTCAAGGGGGTTACGGATTAGGCAAGGGGATGTAATTGTTATTAATTGTTGGGGTTGTGGGTTCGGATTAGGGTTGAGGTAGGGTTATATTCCCCATGTTCCCGTGTAGTATGTGGAATAAAAGTGCATAAATGTTCATCTGGCATTTTTGTTAGTTTGTTTTTTTTAGTTTGAGTTGCATCCTATCACTCGTTGTATGAGCTGAAGTCGCTGATCCCATTCGGGTGACGTGACAATGATGATGATGATGATGATGATGATGATGATGATGATGATGATGACAACGGCGATGAGGACGGCGACGACGGCGACGACGACGACGACGACGACGACGACGAAGAAGAAGAAGAAGAAGAAGAAGAAGAAGAAGAAGAAGAAGAAGAAGAAGAAGAAGAAGAAGAAGAAGAAGAACGACAACAACAACAACAACAACAACACAAAGGATGAGAGGAAAACCCACTGAAGTAGAAAACCTGCTAGGCTGAAAAGAGCAATTTTATACATTGCATGATGTTGACGAACAGCATGCAATATTGCAGCTTCTCATTCATTCACTTGCTCGCTCGCCTGGGCGTCCAGGCGCATGCGCATAGATTCGGAAGTCCTTCTGGAGGCGATCCAGCTGCCAGATCGCCTCCTTCATAATATTGCCCCTCACCTCTCCAAAACTTCTGTGTGAATCGTCATGTTAATGCTTCATTGACGAAAGCTTCATAGACAAGCAAGTAAAACTCCTATTTCTTATCCACCTCCTCGACTTCCTTCTCTTTCAGCATGCTGCATTGGCGTTGGCAAATGCAGTTCCCTATACAAGTATCTTTATAATGACAAATTATTGGGAAAATGTAGTTTTAGTACTAGGTATCTTGTGATTTTTATGTATTATTTTTATTTCTTTTAAAACATCGCTTTTTTTTAATTTGCCGAGGTTCAGTATGCTGTATTAATTCTTTATTGTGTATAATAAAGATTTGACTTGAAGTAAACCCACGAATAAGAAAATGCTTCTTCTTTCCCTTCATGCTTTTTCCCTCCTATTGCTGTTTATTCATATTCAGGCTTCTGGCCGTCTAAATCGTGAAATTGTTACTGTATCGTGCAATCAAACAAACACAAGAAATGTTGGTTCTTCTTGTTCTTTTCCTCCTCCTGTTCTTTTCCTCCTCCTCCTCCTCCTCCTTCTTCTTCTTCTTCTTCTTCTTCTTCTTCTTCTTCTTCTTCTTCTTCTTCTTCTTCTTCTTTTTGCATTTTAGATTTTGGGCAAAATAAATTTCCTCTAAATACAAGTAAACCCAGAAAAGAATTTCGTGTATCACTCTGTTTCTCTGCCTCTGACTGTGTCCGTTTCTCTCTCTGTCTGTCTCTTTCTCTGTCTGTCTGTCTCTCTCTTTTCTCATTTAAGTTTAAATGATTGTATAAATGTTTTTAAACGTTTAAAGTCTCTCTCTCTCTCTCTCTCTCTCTCTCTCTCTCTCTCTCTCTCTCTCTCTCTCTCTCTCTCTCTCTCTGGAATCAGTTCATCTCTACCTGTATTGCTAACGGCCAAACTAAGGGAAGTGCTTCTTCTCTTCTTTCTCTTTATTCTTCTTTCATCTCATTCTTTTCCCTTTCGTGTGTACCCCCTCTCTTAACCTTCTTGAACTTCTTCTTTTTCCTTCGGCTGTGAAAGAGTAGGAAAAACAAATAATCCACATCTATCGCAACCTTCCAGATCAAGGAAAGTTGGGCTCTGATTGACAAAAGCAGTGGGAGTCCTGCAATTAGTACAATCAAGATTCTTCCTCTTATTAATCTTTCATTGGGGGTGTTGGGGTGTTGGGTGGCTATCCAAATGGTGGAATGGAAACATTAACATCTATCGCAGCCAGCCAGACCAACGGGTAGTTAGGGCTCTCGTCAACAAAAACCGCGGAAGGCCGGCCCACAATTAGTAAAAACGAAAAACTCCATCTCTCCTTCTTCATACCTCTTTCTGCACCTTCTTCTTTCCTTCTGTTTGTCGATCGCAATGGTGGAAGTACAACATCCACCTGTATCGCCCCAGCCACGACAAGGAAAGTTTGGGTTCTCACTCTATCTCTCTCTCTCACACACACACGCACACGCACACACACACATAACTAAACCAGCAGGAGCCTTGATTCTTAATGTTTTTTCTCCTCACTACTCGTCTTTTTTTTCTTTCTTTCTTTTTTTTTTTTTTTGGGGGGGGGGGGGGATTTCATCCTTTTGGTCTTTAGATACGGTGAAGTGGTGGAATTAAAATATCCACAAGTATCGCAACCAGCCACGCTAAGTAAACGCTGGGTTCTCATTGACACAAACAGCAGGAGGCTTGCATTGTAAATCAAAGATTTGTGTTTTTCTCCTCCACTGCACTAGACTTCTTCTTCTTCCATATTTGATTTCCTCCTTTTTGGTCTTTGCAAGTGGTGGAAGGGAAACTTTCCCGTGTATCGCAACCGGCCACGTTAAGGAAAGTTTGGACTCTCATTGACACAAACAGCAGGAGACTTGCATTGTAAATCATCCAAGATTCTTGTTGTTCCCCTTCTACTACTCTTCTTCGTCCATATTTTATTTCCTCCTGTTGGTCTTTGCAAGTGGTGAAATGGAAACATCCACGTTTATCGCAATCAGCCACGCTATGAAAGTTTGGGTTCTCATTCACAAAAAACAGCAGGAGACTTGCATTCTAAATCCAAGATTCAGCTTTTTTCTCCTCTACCAATCTACCTTCCCCTTATGTAAAAAAAATCCTAGTGGTCTCTGGAAATGATGGAATGGAAGCAATCATGTGTATCGCAGGCAGCCACGCTAGGGAAGGTTTAGGTTCTGGTTGAGGAAAACAGCGGGAGGCCTGCATGGCGAACACACTCGCTGGAATCAATGCCGTCATCAAATTTAGCTAAATCACTGGCCGCCATGACAGGTAGGCTAGAACCCGTGGTGCTTTCTGATTTGTCCCTCCTTGTTGTTATACCCCTCCCATTGTAGATCTCACTCCTACCTCCTATCCAATCCTATTTAAGTAGAAGAGACGACCTGGGAATTAATCGGATGGAATGGATGTGTGTGCGCGCGAGTGTGTGTGTGCATATAGATATGTTTGTGTGTGTATATATATGTGTATGAATGTGTGTGTGCCTGCGAGTGTGTGTGTGCATACATATATGTTTGTGCGTGTGTATATATATGTGTATGAATGTGTGTGTGCCTGCGAGTGTGTGCACGCGCATGCGCATGTGTTTGTATTTAATAAAGCATTGCATAGTTAACATCACCACCAAGTTTTTCAATGCTCAAGTATAAAACCACTACTCAAGACAATGAGATTAAAAGATGCCCAGCTGGAAACAAAACATTTGATGATACGAGGAACATCCAGTTTGTCAACATACACAGACACAAGATCACCCTCACTCAACCCTCACACGCATACACACCCAGACACACACATCTACACACACCAAAACACACACACACATAATTATAGAGCCTGGTAAATGGTGTTAGTAAATGTGAAAAGATGAGAGGATTGATGAATGAGTCATGTGACTCGCTAGCAATCTAAAGCCCATAATGTGCTGCACGTTCTTCGATCCCAATTCGATAACGGGAAGATTGCAGTTCCCAAGCACCGCTGAAAAATAAGAGAAAAGTGGGCGGGGTCGCAGATACTGTGAGGTTTACAGAGGTATCACACTTTGAGAGAACAAACATAACGCACTGAATAACCGTTTGCATATGTGTGTGTGTGTGTGTGTGTGTGTGGGTGTGGGTGTGTGTGTGTGTGTGTGTGGCACATAGAGAGTGAGAGATATAATTATTTTTAAAAGTAGTCTTTGTGCTCATTTCCCCGGTATACGCAAATGGATAAACAGCATCCTTCTGTCAATAATTACTCTCCAAAAGAAAGAAACAGACGAAGAGGGAGAAGGAAGGAGGACAATAAGGAGGTGGAGAGGAAGATGAAGAGAGAATTAAATCTGCAAAATATAGTAATACTTCATTGAAAGAATATGGTACCTCAGTAAATAATAGTCTGGAGACCGTCAGAGCTATGACAACACATAATGATCGTGGGACCGTCTTTCCCATTGTTTCAAGCTGAGTCAGTAACATTACGAATTCTAAATTTTCTATAAAAATTAAATATTCGTAAGTTTTAGAAAAGGTTAGATCTATCGTTTCCTTTATAGAGTGTAGGAAAGTATTCCAGAGTAACTGTCGCCGTGCCTTTACCTTCAAAGAATAATGCAGTGTATGATACTGTACTGTCAACTGTGATGGCCAATGTTGATTGCGAACACTGAGTTAGTTCATTTTCTATATAATCGTAAGTTGATGGCTTCTGTTATAATGCCACGTTTCAGTTTAGAAAAAGAGGAAGAATTTTCAAACTGTGGAGGTATCAGCACAGTGAGAGGGAGTAGGAGGAGGATATGATGGAAAAGGGTTAGGTTAGAAAAAAGAAATTCAATTTTTTGTGGATGGCGCCGTTTTCCGAAGTGTCAGGAACTGTGTAGCAAATCACATGTTGGCGGCGAATTGGATTTCAGATATAATTGGATGAAAAATTACGGGCTGAAATTGACTTCTCGCCGGCACTGTCGTGGCTGATTGACACGTGACGTCAGAGACGCATCCAAGCAAACGGGCCGCCCGTGCGCCGACCTTCATTTTCATCCTCTGTCCTCTCGTTACCGCGCGCGTGCGTGTTTGCGCGTCAGTGCGTCGGGGCGTGCGCCTGCATGTATGCTTGTAGCGCATGCTCGAGCGAGCGCGCGCGCGTGCTCCCCCCTTTAATGAGAAAGTGAATGATAGTGTGGGTCCCGGGCTGATTTTCTGACGCTGGGGCCCATTTCCTCGCCCAAAGGACCCCGGACAGGGAACCTCCCCCTCGTAGGAAAGAAAGAAACGAAAAAGAAAGAAAGGAAAGAAGAAAAAAAAAGACAACACGGTAGTTCGGCATTGATGCCGAGAATTGTGACAATTATGACTCTCGCGGCGCGTCATACAATGGAAGTTTTATCATACTTCATTGGCCAGCCATATACCCCTTGGGGTCATGAGCAATCTTGCCACTGTAGATTGTTCAAACCTATAAAGGGAACAGTGAAAGCCACAGTTGAAAACCTGTCTTTCCTTTATAGGCAAGATTCACTGCGGCAACAGTACCCCCGTTGGAGTGCCGGGGGTTTTCAGTATAAATAGTATCCCCACTTTATGGAAATTTAGTGCTTTAAATTCCCACTGTCGCTGTCTTCCTCATTTACTCTTTCCTATTCCTGCTCTGTCCTTCACTCTGCTATACTATCTTCTTCTTCGCTAGATCAATGACCTACCTTTTTTCTTGAAAACTCTTCCTGGACAAGACTCCTTGTTTGTGTATGAGGTCTGTTGGATCAGCTTGGGAGTGTTGGACGCTTTCTGCCGGGTGGTCACTAGGGCTTCCTATGATTGTACTATTTAGCACTATAGGCATTTTATATGTATGTGTTTTTTTGATGATTTATAATGATGTTTGTATTCTATTTTGTTTTTGTAACCGGGGTGTTCGCGTAGTTGAGGTCAACCCTCAGCCGTCCCCCGCGTGGGATGTCTTTATTGTAAAGTGACTGGCCGTTGGAGGGCATTCAATTTTCCCACTGGGGTTGTTTCAGCAGATCTTTTATGCGGATCGGGGGTTGTCCGGTCCTGATTTGGCTCGGAAGAGTCCGCTGGACCTAAAGCAACAATAAATCAATCAATCAATGGCCAGCCATAGAAAAACCCTCTGCTCTATGCAGGAACTTTTTAATAGCATTTCACGGCCAGAGAACAGATAAATGCTATTTGCAATTTGATAGCACGGGCAACCATAGAACCAAGATGTCTTTAGACGCCATTTCGTTGTCACCGTCGTCTTCCTCTTTAGAATTAGACAGAAACGTCTCTATTATTTCTGATTTCTTCTTCAGCCTTTTTATTCTAAGGATGTCGTTAGCTCCTTTTCTTCGTCTTTTTTCGTCTTCTTATTCTACGTCTCCTTGTTCCTGTCAGACTGTCCTACACGGAAAACGGGAGGTTGTCAGAGTGAGGAAAAGATTTTGCGGCGATCATTAGCTGTCATTAAGGCTATAATCATAATTGAAATGTTCACACTTTTTGCGTTTTCTTCGCCCCTTTCTCAACGTATTCATTTGTCTTCTGTCTTATTTTTTGTGTCCTTCGTTCTCAGTGTTTCTTGCCTTTTAATTTATTTTGCTCACTTGTGCGTGTGTGAATATGTGTGTGATGGTGGGCATGGAGGGTGGATGTGTGGGAGTGTGCGTGTGTGTGTGTGTGTGTGTGTGTGTGTTTGTGTTTGTGTAAATACCTTGTTTTAATATCAACTTCGTTAGCGCTTTCTTGACATACCAATTTTATTTTATTTTATTATTGTTAGTATTATTAAATAAATTTCAACTTTGTTTCCCTTCATCATCCTCATCCTACGCTTCCTCATCCCCATCCTCATCTTCTTCTTCATCTTCTTCTTCTGTTGCAGTCGGCTGCTGTTTTTCAAGCTGTCCTAGTGCGCTGATAGCAATTTTTAAAAATATAAATTTATACTTAATTTTCTTAGAGAAAAAAGAGAGAGTGAGAGAGAAAGTGTGTGTGTGTGGGTGTGTGTGTGTGTGTAGAGGTGGTGGCACGCGCACGGGCGCCCGCCATAATGTGTGCGTGTTTTTCATTGATGAATGATAAAGTCACTGATGACTATACAAAACCAAACACCAGCCTAGGACACACTACAAAAGAAACAACAACAACAACCTCGTACCTGGATATGAGAGGGACTGCAAGTTCTCGTGTCGTTGTTATTATATTACAGCACTCGTCTGATAAATTAGCTAAAGATGGTGCAAGTAAGCCTACTGAAGTTAATCATAACATGAGACTCTCCTACTGTGAATTGATATCAATAGTAGACAAGTATTTTCTTTAAAATGTACACAGTAATATTTTGTCTAGCTCCACACATTTGACAAAAATTGTCTACAAGTTAAAATTAAATTCATGGAAAACTAAAATTTTCTAAAGATGTTAAATGTGTATGCTCCAATGCTCTTACTGTAGAACATTTGATATTACATTGCCCGTGTCTAAACAAATTATTTATAGAAACTAATATTAATACTGTTATCACACAGTACAATGATGTAAAAAAAGCTGATAATGAATTGATGCTGACAATCGCATCTATTATATCGTGTACACAGATAGAAAAGGTGTTATAATTATTTTATTCGATGTATTTTAGATGTTAAGATGATGGTGCTTCAACAGGTTACATTGTTTAATCAGTATAAGTTCTTATGGGTTTGTTGTTGCTGCTTTATTCTTTTTCTTCAATTTTGTTTTATTTTTATCATTATTATTTATGATTTATTTATGTATTTATTTATTTATTTATTGGTATTCCTTTTTTCCACCTTATCATTTAGGCCTATATTACTTTGTTTCTTTGTTTCATAGTCTAACATCACATAATTTGTGAACAGACCTTAAATAAATTGATTGAATTGATCGTCTGATACAGCGGCCATTACTGCTCAAGAAGCTGTAGGAGATGCACTCTCACTGTTGAAGTTTTGTCATACACAATACAAGGCAGCATCATACTCACCACCACTGGAAACGAACACTTGCTGCACCGTAAGGCGGTCGAAATACTCTGATATATATATATATATATATATATATATATATATATATATATATATATATATATATATATATATATATATATATATATATATATATATATATATATATATATATATATATATATATATATATATATATATATATATAAAGGCATAAGTAATAATAAATAAAGAAATTCATTAAAATGAAAAAAAGAAAGAATATATAATACACATAAAATAAATAAAAATTAACAAATTAATACATAATAAATAAATACATAATGTGGTCAGATAATAGAAAAACACTTTAAATTAATTCCTGCAAGACATTATATTAAAAAAACCAAATAAGTAATTGGAAAGCACGACGAAATAAGTGCCATTTTTGGCTCCTTCCCCATATCCTCCTGATTCTAGCACTATTAATAAAACATGAACTGTCAATTCTACTGCTATTACTGTTATTCGTTTTACTACTACTACTGCTACTACTGCTACTACTACTATTACTACTACTACTACTACTATTACTGCAGCTGCTGCTGCTACTGCTGCTACCGCCAAAACAAGAACTATAATTTGCTGTTTCAAACAGCCGCGAGGCATTTGCATTAAAATGTTATGTACACACATCGAAACAGTAAAATGTGAACGTGTGATGATAATTATTGTTTAAAAAAACCACGATTTCTTTCTCTAACTTCTTCCCACGACAGCTGATACCTATAACTTTCTCTAACAATTCGTCTTTAAAATGTGTAACTTCTTTGCCTCTTTTTTGCGCGATCTCTTTACCCATACCCCTCCTCCCCTGTCCCACCCACACATAGATTGTATTAGTCTCTTCACATTACCCTTCACAAGCTTTTGTGGTTGCATCAGTGATCACCCCCACCCTTCCCTCCTTTTCACCCCTCCACCCTACGCAACTGATGCACGTGCTGTTTGAAGTGCCTGTGACAGCGCGCGCGCACATGCCACGTGCGGCCAGCGACGAAAGCGATTGGCCAAATTGAGGTAATTATGCGACATGACCCTAGGGGCAGGGAGCGAGGGGTGCGGCCTGTTAGATGCTTGTCGACAGAGAGGGAGGGAGGTGCTACCCCGGCAGGACACTGGAACGGGAAAACACGAAGGTGAAAAAGAACACAAGACAGAGCGGAAGAGAAGAAAAGAAAAGACACAAAGATGAAAATGAGAAGAAAAAAAAGAAGGTAAAGAAAATCAAAGTAGAAGAAAAAACGATGGAATGAAGACAAGAGGACAGCAGATTAAAGATGAAAAGGAGTAGCGAGAGAAAACAGTTACAGAAGAGAAAAGCTGGGAGAACATATAAGAGAAGGAAAACAAAAAAGTACAAACTAGTGAAAAAAGACAGAAAGAAAGAAAGAAAAAAAGAAACAGAAAGAAAGAAAGAAAGAATGTTCAGAAGAAAACATAAAAAAAGATAAGAACAATTTTATAAAAATGAAAATGTCTACTCATATATCCACTCCACTTCTTCTCCTCTTCCTCCTTCTGTCTCCATCTGCTTCCTTTTATTTCATCCTCTTTCTGTTTCATCCTTCCTTCCATCCATTCCTTTCTTTCTTCTTCTTTCTCTTCCTTCTGCTCCTTTTTCCTTGTCTTCTTTTTCTCGCTTCATTCAAGATTGACATTTGAGACCATCAGCAGGACATCAGTTGATTAAAACGATCACATTCTGAGTTTGAGGTTTGCGTCAAACTGGGTGTGCACAAAAGAAACAGAACCTCGTTTCTTAAAATCGCGAAGGCGTCAATAGAAAGACAAAGAATGGGACCATATTGATGAATTTCTTTGTGGGTTTCTTGGCGGGCCCTCTATGATAATGGTGTGTCTGTACTTTGGACGACTTTAGTCTTATCAAATAGTTTTAAAGAATCGCGTCTTAGAAGACTGCATCATCGTAAATAACCGCTGCAGTTGAAGATATCGAGATTACAAAACTCATATGTTAATAACATAAAAATATATTAATATGATATAAATAATCCAATCCTATCCTATCCTGTCCCATAACCTGAAGGTCGTAGGGGCACCACAGATGATCGCTTAACCAGCATACTCCATCTTTCTCTGTCCTCAGCAGCCCTCATGGCTTCGCTCAGTGTCAAACCAGTCCATTCTCGAATGTTGTCCTCCCACCTCTTTTTCGGTCTCCCCCTTCTTCTACCTCCTTGCACTGTGCCTTGCAGAATGGTCTTTGCAAGACCTGATGATCTGGTGACGTGGCCATACCATCGGAGTTTCCGTTTCTTCACCACTGTGAGCAGGTCATCGTGTTGTCCAATGGCTTGTGTGATGGTCTGTCGGACTTCGTCGTTGGTGATGTGTTGGGTATAGGAAATATAAATATAATATATATGATATAAATAATAAATTAATTAATTAATAAATTAACACGGAGGCCTCAAACTAAATCGTTAACACTACGTGGTAAACAAAACAAACTTTCTTCCATGTTCATCTCATGTTACAGACTGACTACGTTATCACCATTATCGCCTAGTTACATAATAACATTAACAAAAAGAAAAAAAAACCGTGATTGTTCATAATAAACCTTTAATTTAAACAACACATTTGTCCAACAGTTGGATAGGGCCTTGGGTGACCTTGATCTTTGACAACATTTCAGTTAAGAGATTATCAAAGGGTAAGTGTGATATTGGGCTTTAAAACCTGACAGACCATGCAGCCACAAGCATATTCCGCACCACCTGTGTACATTCTCCAACCTTATCATTATTAATGCAGTTATTCCAATTATTCGATTACAAGACTCATGACTCAAATTTGTATTTTTCAGCTAGCGAGCAAAAGAAGCGACAAAAGCTCCTGGAACATACTGTGATGTTGGTAAAACATTGTTGTAAACAACTATCACTGTTGCACACATAAATCTCTCACCACACTCCGCACTTACCCGCTCACTCTCTGTCACCTCTGTCACTTATCCGCTCACTCGCTGTCACATCTCCCTCCCTCTTACGCTTTCTCTTACACAACACAACCTACGTCAACCCACACATACACACTTCTACACACAATTAGCACATGCATAAATGATACATACATCTAAATAGACTTTCTCCACACAAACACTAAATACTGACGATAAAATTGTACATGAAATTAGTTAAGACAAGCAAGACAACAATAGATTAAATTTAAAGATCAGTTTAGGATAATAATTGGAGCATACATTTAAAAAAAAACTTTGAAATATTTAGAACGTATATAAGTTGTAATATGGACATTTGATAACAATTGAAATATATAGGCACTTTCCTTATGCACGCAGTTGCACCCACCCATCCAACTTAGGTATTGAACAGTCGTATACTAGTTAACATTCTATCAATATTGCACATTGTATATCACAGGTTTCAAGATACTGTTGCAACTGAAAGTTAATAACCAGATTTTGGTCTCATGGTATTCCATATCGTCTGTCTCTTTAGTCCCGGGCTACTCCCCTCGCCTCCCCCTGTTAACGGATGCACAGGCCTAATGACATGGGTCTGTAGAAGCGCGGTAGGGGGCCCCTTCTCTCCGTACCAATTAAGCCGTGTTGAGCAATTAAGAGGCGTGATTTCCTAATGAGTGTGTGTTTGTTTAATTGGAGGACGTGGCAGCCTGTTCCAAACAAGGCTCAGCCCGCTGTTTCTTCAGCTTCAGATTTTTATTTTTATTTTTTGGGGAGACAAGCTGCAGTGTTTTGAGATCTCCACCCGACGTCAAGGGAAGCCACCCGTGACCAAGAGAAGTAACTGAGAACAAGAAAGGGAGATGATGGACGTTTTGGTGAAAAAAGGAGGTGATCAAAGATTGACGCAAATTGTTTTCCGTCTCTCTCTCTGTCTCTCTCTGTCTCTCTCTGTCTGTCTGCCTGTCTCTCTCTCTTGCTCTCTCTCTCAAAAACGCATGCACACACACGAACACACGCACACACATTTTTGTAGAAACAACGTTCTGATGACTGTTGTGAAAAAAAAAAACAGGGATTGTTTTGACACACTTTCCATTTCTTTGACATTTTCCAATTTTTGAAGCTATCCCTAACCCAAACCCTAACCCTAACCTAACCCTTAACCTAACCTCAATCCTAAAACAGCTCTAACTCAACGGAGCACTATTTTGACGTCAAAATAGTACGGCCTTCCTAAAAAGTCAGAAGAAACCATGTGGAGTTTCATGTGTGTCATCAGAACGTCGTTTCTACATGCCCACCCACACACACTCTCTCTCTCTTTCTTTTTCTCCGTCTTATTCTCTCTCTCTTCTTTCTCTTCCCTCTCTTTCTTCCCCTCTCTCTGTCCTCCTAATGGCATCTGGTGTTGTATTGCGGCGATGTTTTCGTAAGATCGTCATAATTCTATGGACGCCTCTGCTGATGGTTTCCTGCGATTACGCCCGTCTTAATTGCTCAAAATGCCATTTCGTGTGATAGAATAATGATCTAGGATATTTTGCGACACCCTGTCCACATGCGTTTGTCTTTTGCCAACTGTCTAGGATGACCAGTAGTCATTTCAGCATCTCTGTACCCAAATGATAATAATAAATAAATAATAATACTGGATAATAATACCTACACACGCCTTTGTCCTAAATCAGACTCCAAACGCGAAGACCTCTAACCCACCTACACGCTCACATGTCACAATCATACATCCAAACAAACACACCATCATCAATCATACATCCAAACAAACACACATTCATCAATCATACATCCAAACAAACACACCATCATCAATCATACATCCAAACAAACACACCATCATCAATCATACATACAAACAACACACCATCATCAATCATACATCCAAACAAACACACCATCATCAATCATACATCCAAACAAACACACATTCATCAATCATACATCCAAACAAACACACCATCATCAATCATACATCCAAACAAACACACCATCATCAATCATACATCCAAACAAACACACCATCATCAACCATACATCCAAACAAACACACCATCATCAATCATACATCCAAACAAACACACCATCATCAATCATACATCCAAACAAACACACATTCATCAATCAAACATCCAAACAAACACACCATCATCAATCATACATCCAAACAAACACACCATCATCAATCATACATCCAAACAAACACAACATCATCAATCAAACGTGTGGTGTAAAGGAAAGTCGCTATTAGAAGACGGGAAAGAAATCCATTTTGGTGTTTTGCTGACATTTTAGATAAGACTGCATCCAACACCGTTATTGAAGGGAGAGAGGCAATGAGAGCATGCACCAGGGGAGAAAATCCTCGGTGACCTGAAAAGTCTCGTACCTAAATCATATAAGTTCCTCCCCTGCGGGAATCGAACCCATGACCTTCGGCATAGGAATCCGGCGACTAACCAACAGCGGCATGGGGCCAACCCGGTCTAATTCCACCATTGTCTTAGTTTTGTTATCTATCTTGAAAAGTCTCCTCTTTTATTTTTTTTTTAAATTTAAAACAAATCTCCAAATTGTACTTTCTGCACAGTCGGCTACTTTTTACCATGAACTTTCTTTTTTCACTTCATCTTCTAGAAAATTGTATTGTTTGATCTTTTAGTGGTTTTATATAGCTACGGCTATTATTGCATGAAATATGACGAAGGTGTTTCTCAATCTATATGGAGTGTGTAAATGAGTGAATATTGTATCTACAACTGTAGTTGGCCTGAGCTTGTATGGTAGTGACTGTGGGTGAATCATGCGTTGTGTAAATGCATCAGTTTTTTTGTAATGTGCGCCTGAATGTATGTTTCAATTTGCGTTTTAATATAAGTTTACTATATTTTAGTTTTTTGTGGCTATTACATTTCGGAATAATTCTATATGCTCTTATGGGTTTCTATTCTGGAATAAAGCTTTTGACTTAACTTGATTCTTGAATCCTTCATTGAAACAAGCCAGACAGCGCCCGCGCCCGTACTATACGACAATCAAGAAAACAGTGGGTTACGTCTTCAGAAAGAAACTAAAAGCAATATATTTACAAGCTTACGTAGTGGCCTGTATTGTAAGTAGCGGATCTAAAACAACAAATATTAATAGAAGTCGTTAACGACAATCTTTGGCAAATTCTGAAAAAAGCAGCAAGAGTTGCGGGGCGTGGCAGGCACGTGACCTGTCGTCACAACATATTATATCTTGCGTATGGTCCGTTGAAGAAGATGCAGACCGACCCCAGCGTGTGACCCTGGGTGAAAGGTCATATGGAGTCCTTCCTGAACAGCCGCCCACTACATCCGCTGCACTTTCTTGAGAATCCGTTAATGACGATGTGTGTAGCTCTTAATTAACATTTGTGTTCAAACGAGTTTTGTTTTAAACTGCTGTTGAGGTGCAGTATGAAAGAGTCTGAAAAGGACAGAAAGAAAAAAAGAGGGCAGTTAGAAATACTAAACCAGTAAACTGTAAAAATAATCAAATAAATAAATAAATAAAAACAAATAAATAAATAAATAAACTAATACATACATGAATAAATGAATAAATAAATAAATAAATAAATAAATAAATAAATAAATAAATAAATAAATCGTATTTGTAGGCATCCGTCGGTCACCGGAGACAATGGAGTTAGGATCTATAGGAGCTGGAGTGACATCTAGTGGGCAAAGCCTGAGTAGCTAAGTAAGGAAAACTGGTTGTTACCCATGCAAATAAATAAATAAAATAAATAGGTAAATAAATATATAAGAAGAAATCCCATTGTGAAAAGAAAAGTAGGAAAAATCGTTGAGGGAAAATAACCGGTTACACATACTAATCGTTCACGGAAGATAACCCAGTTACACATACTAATCGTTCACGGAAGATAACCCAGTGACACATACTAATCGTTCACGGAAGATAACCCAGTTACACACGGAAGATAACCCAGTTACACATACTAATCGTTCACGGAAGATAACCCAGTGACACATACTAATCGTTCACGGAAGATAACCCAGTTACACATACTAATCCGAAATCGTTCACGGAAGATAACCCAGTTACACAGAACAATCGCAATGTAAAAACCAAAAGCATTAAATATTAAAATTTGATGCAATGTAAAGTTGCTTTTTAAAAAATCTGACATTCAAAGTGACATTTTGGAAAATGTTACACAATCTGTCTTCACAAAAATATCGGATAAAAGCATAATATCTTGATAAAAGTAATCTGGAAATTGATTTAATGCTTAAAGGATTTGTTGTTATAAAGCACTTTTCTTATTGAACCTAAGTGATATAAATGTGTATTTAAATAAAAAATGATAATAAAGAACTACAAGCCGGAACACGGAAATAAGTAGCATTCGAATATAGGAAGATTCTAAAATAATCCGATCAATTGAATTCACAGCATGGTGACAGTTTCAGCGAGGACGATCGGAGAGTTGCTGTAGAGGAAACCGTTCATTAAGGCGTTGAATCCTAATGAGCCCGTCATCACCCCGACCTGACATCGTCAACACTACCCTCTCACTCCCTCACCTTCGGTCTCTCTAACCCACCTCCACGCCTGGTTCCCTTCTTCAACTCCCTTCTCCCCTTTTTGTCTTCCTCCACACTTTTGTACTGTTATTGTCCATCTCCATCAGTCAGTATTTCACAAGATTATTTCATCAGTTGGATTTTTTAAAATATTGCTGTTGTTGTTGTTGCTGCTGTTGTTGTTGCTGTTGTTGTTGTCCTTGCGCTTCTTCTTGTTTCTCTTCTTGTTTTTCTTGTTGCTGTTGTTGTTGCTGTTGTTGTTGTCCTTGCGCTTCTTCTTGTTTCTCTTCTTGTTTCTCTTCTTGTTTTTCTTTTGTTTTTCTTCTTCTTCTTCTTCTTCTTCTTCTTCTTCTTCTTCTTCTTCTTCTTCTTCTTCTTCTTCTTCTTCTTCTTCTTCTTCTTCTTCTTCTTCTTCTTCTAATTGTTATTGTTGTTGTTATAGTTGTTATTACTGTTGTTGAACTTCTTCTTCTTCTTCGGTCAAAATTTCCAAGGATTCTT
>CM072517.1:16470789-16478289 GCA_036898135.1 Oncomelania hupensis
GAAAAGCCGTCATGGCTGTTTAGAATCTATCTATTCTGTATCACCAATCAGCAGTCCAAAAACTGTTTTATGTGACAAAAATGAAACTCGAAGCTAGAATGTAAAATATCTTCAATGTTAGAGCACTAATCCATCTTTAAAGTTCAACCTAATCGTTACATTCGTGTCAAATCATGATTTGTTAGAAGAAGCCTTACGTAGGCATAATAGTGCTCTGCCTCTGGGCCTGCCCTGTGTGTGCTCAATAAAATCACAGCGAAACTAGGTGCTGGAATCGAAAGCGCACAGAAACACGTTCGTTTCGTTTCGTAACGCGGCGTAAGAATCTTCCGGCGTGCCTCTCGTTGGACGAAACGAACACACAATCACTTTCACTTTTACCCGTTCCGAAAGATCTCATTTTTATTTTAAATTAAAGCTTACGAAGACATTACACACGTAATTCTCTAGAGGATTCGTCGTGAATTACGAAGAGATTATGAAACTATACTGGCTACGTATAACAGAGCCGTAGTCTACGCCCTGTACGCTTCATGGTAACGCTGCATGGCTTGAATTAAGTGGCGTAGTAAATTTGAATCAGAGTGAATGTGCACAGCCATCATCCATTTAGCAAGCAGCTGAGAGGCAAATAGTTGCGTTGACGTGGAATGGGCAATGCCTGATCATAATTATTATTATGCAGTTCAACAGTCATGTTGTCATGATCTTTGCAATAGAGTGTAACACACACACACACAAAACAGGCGCGCACACACACTGACACAGACACACAAACATGCGCGCACTCGCAGGCACAAACACACACACAAGCACAAACACACACACAAGCACAAACACACACACTCACCGACACACCTACACTCATGCACACACACACACATGCGCGTGCGCACCCACAGAATGAGTAAGACAAGTAGAGTGGGAGGACTGCAAAAAGCTATCTAATCTGAGAGGAGGAAAAAGGGACTGAATCCTCAAAAATATCTGATCCCATTGCAGGTTGTTCTAGCCCGTAATGAAATTCATCGGAAGGGAAGTAAGCGCGTCTTCCGCCATGCTCCCGCCATGAAATGCACATTGCGCATGCCCCGGCGCTCGTGCAGACACCTGAATGAGGCCTGAAGGCATTTGCAGACGTCCTTGTCAATCACAGTAACGTCTCGCGTCCACCACCACAGCCTCAGTCCAGTCTGTTATCATCATCTTCGTCTTTGCAGTCATTCTCGTCATAAAAGGTGTCATCATCATCATCATCATCATCATCATCATCATCATCATCATCATCATCATCATCATCATCATCATCATCATCGTCGTCGTCGTCGTCGTCATCAACATATTCATCATCATCATCATCAGCAGCAGCAGCAGCAGCAACAGCAGAAGTAGAAGCAGAAGCAGCTAAATCAACCTAAGTAGTAGCAGCCCAAGTAGCAGTTGAAGCTACTTTGATTTTATTTTGTATTGGGAATGTTGCTTGTACTTCTCCTTCTTTTTTTAATCTATTTTGTCGTTGTTGTTCTTGTTATTGCTGTCGTTGTTATTGTTAGTCCATTTTCTGCATGTTTACTATATTAAAAGAATATTTTGTCTCTAAATATAATATTATTATGGCACACAGTTGTTCCTTCATTAAAGGGTCGAGTAAAGGTGCTAGGATTCTCTGCATCGTGGACAAACTCAGCCTTCAATCCGCAAAACTTTGGCCCTCATCCCCAGAGCTGTCAAAGAACCTGCAAAAGGAACGGCACTTTCCTGGGGAAAACGAGAAAAGAAGGGAGACAATTCGGGAGCACGGGACTAAGCGAAGCGGAAGCGCAGCGGACGTGACGTGCGATATTAATGTAAACAACGGGGATCGAACCTTTAGGCTGATTGTGAAGCTCGACCAAGGGTGAAGATAATTCCGGAGACTCTGCCTCCCACCCGACACAACCTCTGGGCTTGGCCCCCCTCGGCCCCGGGGCTACACTAATAAGTCGAGAGTTCAAGAGGCCCCCGGGATCCTCCTCCGACTTTCTTGCGGCCCATCGCCCTGCATTTTCCGGCCGTCTCCTCGGCATAAACGAAACGTCATGCTGAGGCGCTTCGGCGTACCCCCGGCCTGTCACATGCAAAACCACCTCCGTGCCCATGACGCAGTCTGATGATGACTGTTCACTACAGGATGCAAACACAGAGAGTGTGTGTGTGTGTGTGTGAGAGAGAGAGAGAGAGAGAGAGAGAGAGAGAGAGAGAGAGAGAGAGAGAAGTAGGGGAGGGGGGCAGGGGGAAGGGACATTTTTTGGTCTTGAATGAAAGAAGACTGGAGCGCAGATGAGAGAAATAGATTCATTCGTAGGCATGTGTGTACGTCAGAGTTTCCAGGACATTATGAGAGAACATGCCCATATTACGCCTACATTTTAGGTGATGCGCAGTGCACTTTTACTTCTAAATATTTTATTTCTGAGTTACAAGGACGTCGTAAATATAAAGAAAAAGTAACGATAATGAACTATTCCAATAAAGATATCTATCGTGTGTTACGTTGAAACGCGAACGAAAGTATACCGGAAGCGTGTACGATAGATCTAATCGTTTCGATTTGCAAAGTATTCAATAATAGAGTTTATTTACCTTTGATTTGAGTTTGCATTGTTGTTAGGAAAGGCTTTGTATAACGTTGATAATTTGCGAAGTTTCTGGATCTGCGTGTTTACTCTTGATAGAAATTTCCGGATGGATATCGAAGGTCGTGAATGTTCCCGGAAGTAGAGAAAATGTGTAATGACGTAAGCCAGTGATGACGATCTTTAGTTCGATTGGTGGCAGTACGTCATTTCTACCATGTACCATATTGTTCCAGAAAAGAGAGAGGTTATTTAATCGTGAGCCGAGTCGCTGTTGGGAGAGTAAAGTTGTTGATAGTGATTTGGAAAGTTGCTGTGAAAGTTGTTGAGTTGAATTGAGAATTGTATGCAGTTGTTGATGTATGCTGAATAAAAGTGGAAAACTTCATACGTGGACTTTGTGACTTGTATGCTGTTTGGACGGGCTGTGTGAATAAACGAATCTGAGTTACACCCTATCAGGAATTCAAGCATCGGGGCTGAATCAGATACTGATAGAAAACACCAACATCAAACTGAGTGTAACATTTTAACCCCCCACTCAAGAAGAAATTTACCCAATTTCTTTCAACAACGTTGAAACGTAATGCACAAACAAAGTTCAGAATTAAAACTTATTTCAGTCTGCCTGAGTACTGTCAGTGTTCACAGTTCATCCACACAGTGTCAAAGTTTCTCATCTGCAAGTCTTTCTGGATACTGTCAATGTTCACATATCATTTACCCAGTCAACGTTTTTCATTTTCAAGTCTGCCATTACCAATATTTTTAGTTCATCCACACAGTCAATGTTCTTTCATTCGCAAGGAAACGACGCCCTCGTCAGTTGCAGTCGTCATCGGCCCAGGGTCAAAGACGATGATCACGTGGGCTTCCCTGGAATCAGTGCGTCCTCTGTTGTGTCCTTCTTCCATCGGATGTCCGACGCAGTCTACGTTGTCAGCTCCCAGGATGCATTCGCTGGGTCTTACGGTCAGGTTGGCTTCTGCGGGACGGTGGAACAGCTCCCTCAAGGTCTGCAGATGCTCCTTCCAGGTCTGGGTGTGGACTTCATGTTCGACCAAAGTCGTAGAGCCTGGGACATCATTGAAGTTATGGGGAAACTCGCCCATAAGGTCCTTGAGCTCCATCTTTTGACCTTCCGTCAAGCTTGGTCCTAGCTTAATATCATCAATGCCTTCTTTGCTGTGGAAGTCTCCCAGTTCCAACAGTTCTTCGCTGTCAAAGCTGTCGTCGGTCACAGCTGCTGTGGCTGCGTGCACAGTCTCTGATGGCCTTTCTACGTACAGCTTAAGGAGGTTGGCGTGGTATATCTTGGAATGCTGGCCGACCTTCACCTTGTAGTCGTTGATACCCACCACGGTCTCCACTTCGTACGGGCCTTTCCACTGCATCAGCAACTTATTATGATCAGTAGGTAGCAGCACCAGCACTTTGTTGCCAGGTTTAAACTTCCTGTTCACAGCCCTACGGTCATAGTAGTGCTTTCCACAGTCTTGGGACTTCTTCAGGTTTTCTCTGGCTATCTCGAGAGTCTGCTCCAGCTTCTCCCGTAGCTCAAACACGTACTGGTAACTGTTCTTCACCTCTGGGGTGTCCACTTCCTTCGTCCACAGTTCTTTCAGGATGTGCATCGGCCCTCGGATGGTTCTTCCGTACAGCAGCTCGAACGGAGAAAAGCCGGTGGACTCCTGCGGTACTTCTCTGTAGGCGAAAAGTAAGGCGTTGATGTAACGATGCCATTGTCTGGGCTGCTCGCTGCACAGTTTCTTCAGGGTGGACTTCAACGTAGCATTGAACTTTTCGACAAGCCCGTTGCACATTGGATGGTAGGGTGTCGTAGTCAAATGCCGGATGCTCAGCAGTCTGTTGACCTCCTTCATGCAGTCAGAGACGAACTGCGTCCCGAGGTCTGTCAGAATTTCTTCAGGCACTCCAAGTCTACTGAACATGTCCACCAGCGCCTCTGCAACAGTTTCAGTGTCAATCTTCTTCAGAGGCACTGCTTCTGGGTACCGAGTCGCATAGTCCACTAAAGTCAGTACCCACCGATGACCTTCTTCACTCGGAGGTCTTATTTCGCCGATTAAGTCTAAGGCCACCCTCTTGAAAGGTCGGTCGATCAGAGGCATCCTCTGCATAGGCACTTTCGGGACCCTTCCTCGAGGTATGGTCTTCTGGCAAATGTCACACGATCGGCAGAAACGGCTGACGTCCGCATGAAGCCCTGGCCAGTAGAACACCGCCTGGATTCTGTCTGACGTCTTTCTGATGCCTAGGTGACCTCCCATGATAGAGTCATGAGCTACTTCCATCACTTGGCGCCTTAGGGGTAACGGTACCAATACTTGACGTAGTGGTTTCCCTCCATTGACCCTCGGGTGCTGGAAGATTCGATACAGGATCTTGGTCTTCACCTCAAAATAGACCGTACCACTGCCTTTGGTCACGTGGTCTTGGCGGTTCCTGTACTTGTTTAAAGTACTATCAGCTTCCTGGAGCTGGATCAGCTTATCTCTGTCCACGATGGCAGCTTTAGAGTTGTCGGCGACCTTCAGTGGCGTAGACGTCTTGTCTCTCTTGGCCTGGGCCCTGGTAGTAACAGCACCGACGATCTCTGGTCGGCAGGGCTGAGCCGGAGTAACCACATTGTCCCGTAGCAGCTCTGTAAGGTCTCCATCGGGAAACGGCAATGGATCCTCCTCCACAACTTCGACGCGTTGGGTTGAGGCAGGACTCCACTCTGGATCGGGGTCGTCGGGTCGTCTCGCGCCGTCGATATTCCCGATCATCAAATCATACAGCGGCTTCTTCAGGCAAACCGCTTCGACTTCGCCTATGTAGAAAGGGGTGTTGACATGAATTTTTGCAACTGGCGCTTTCACACATTTGCTGTCGGCCATGAGTGTCCATTTAGAATCGCCAGTGAACTGTTCTTTAGTGATTAGGTCTTCTCTGACGATGACCCCACTGCAGCCAGAGTCTCTTAGAACAGTCACTTCATGATTTCCGACGCGTCCCTTGGAAACAGGCATGTTCTGGACGGTCACAGCTGCGCTGGCGACGACGGGGATGGATTTTCCGTTGGCAAGGAGAAGTTGGCCATCAGTCATGCACTCTTGCACGTCCGCAGGGGTAGCTGTGCGCTTGGTCTCACTCGGAAGAATGACGCTCCCTCCGCACACTTGATGGTCAGATCTACTGGTTTGCCGTTGTTTGGAAAAACGTCTCTGTCGGTTGCCCGCCGCTGCGTTGTCCGTATTGCTCTGCCGTCCGCTATTTCTGTTTTGAGGACAGTTGGCAGCTCTGTGGTCTGTAGCGTTGCAGATAAAACATCCTCTCGAGTGTCCTTCCCTGGAAGGTGGCGTGGAGTCAGTGTGTCTCTGGCTCGTCTGGCTCCCCTGGATCTGGTTCCCATGGCTTGCCGTCTTCTGAAAGTGTTTCGTCGCGCTGGGTGGCCCCAACGTTTTCTCATGAGCGATGAGATATCTTTCAGCAGCCTCAGCAACGTCTTTTAGCGTCTGCAACTTTTGTATTTCCAAGTGGATCGCAAGGTCCTTAGGGCAGGCGTTGAGTAATTGTTCCCTCACGATCAGCTCATGGAGACTCTCGTAAGTCTTCCCTTTGCCTGATAATTCCACCCACTTGTGTAGATATGACGACAGGCGCTCCACAAATTGCTTTGGTGTCTCGTCTGACAAAGGCCGGCATTCACGAAAGCGTTGACGGTAGCCCTTTTCTGTAAAGTTGTAGCACTGCAATAGGGCCGCTTTCAAAACGTCGTAGTCTTTGGCGTCATTATTCGACAGTCTACTGTAGACATCGAGCGCCTTCCCCGTCAGTAGTGCGCTGAGTATGATCGCCCAGTCTTGACGTTGCCATTTAGCGCTTTCGGCGAACCTTTCGAACCTCGCTAGATAGCTGTCGATCTGGTCCTTTTCATCGACGAATGCTGGCAATTTTGGAGCTTTGAAGTCGCTGATAACGTGTGGCGCGTGCTGCTGTTGTTGGATGCGCGCCATCTCTAACTGGAACTGACGCTCAGCTTCCCTTTCTTCACGCCTGCGTTCCTCTTCTCTTTCTTCACGCTGCCGCTGCTCTTCCCTTTCTTCTCGGCGACGTTGTTCTTCTACTTCTCGACGCTTCTCTTCCAATTCTCTTTCTCGTATTCTCTCCTGAGACTTGACGTACTCCGTCAGCTGCTTGCCTTTTAGATTCAGTTCAACCCCTTTCTGCCAGAAGTCAGCCATCTTGATGCTTCTGGAAAGTTCTTTTCAAGAAAGTTCTTTTCTGGAAGGTTCTTCTTCTAGAAAGTTCTTGACTGTAGAGTTCTTTTTTTCTGGAAAGTTCTTGACTGTGCTGTACCTTACTAGACTGTTCTAGAACAGCACGCTTTCTGCAGTAGCGCTGATGCTTGTCACTAGTCGCCTTCGCTGACGCAGGCCCCGCTGTCCTCGTCGTATGCGACGCTGCACCACGCTGGTGTTGATGTACACGCTCCTGTGCCGAAGTAGACGCGACGTCCGCTCGCCGCTCTCTGTAACACTGGCGATGTAGCTCCGAGACTGTCCCTCGACGTAGTCTAACGGCAGCAACGTAGTCCCGATCTGTTGTTCGCTCACGAAGCAACTCTTCGGCGACTACACGCCCTTGCAGTCAACCCGAACCTATCGGTGATGTAGTCCCAGTATGTTGGCCCCTCTCGACGCAACTCGTTGGCGGCTACCCTCGATGACTGCCTCTCGTAACGTTGACTCGCTTGTTGTAGCAGTTGAACCCTTGGCTATGGCGTGAATCCCGGCTTGGCCCCCAAAATGTTACACTCAGTTTGATGTTGGTGTTTTCTATCAGTATCTGATTCAGCCCCGATGCTTGAATTCCTGAT
>CM072517.1:16483289-16545789 GCA_036898135.1 Oncomelania hupensis
ATCCGTATAAAAGATCTGCTGAAATTACCCCAGTGGTAACACTGAAGGCACTCCATCAGCCGGTCACTGAACAATAAAGGCATCCCGCGCAGGGGAAGCTGAGGCTATACTCTAATTTATTGAACCTGCGTTTACAAAAACAAAATAGATTAGAATACAAACATCCTTATAAAATATCAACAAAACAAATATATATAAAATGCCTACATTGCTAAATAATAATATCATAGGAAGCCCCAAAGGCCATTTGGCAGAAAACATCCAATATTCCCAAGCTGATACAACACCGTTACCAGACTCGCCCGATCATCCTGAGAGTGACCAGACTCCCTCAGAATGAACACCAAACTCAAGCACTCACAGAAACAGAGAGCAAAGTCCATCTCAGCTGCAATTGATGTCAAAAATACTCGGAACAATATTAGACCATCCAAACATAGGAATGCTTAGCACGTGATGATGAAGAACTGCTAAAGATATTCCTCAGCACATTGAACAGTTATAGTTATTAATTTACATTTAATAAAATTCATGTTAGAATTTGTGTTGAACATATAAAAAAAAAAGTTGAAATCACATATATACGACTGATGTCATTCTATTTGTATTGTTGTATGTCCACTAGCTCTTCTTCTCTGGAGACCAAGTAGACTAGTCATTTGACTAGCAAAAAGCATTTATTAAAACATAAATTTTTATGTGACCAAGCACCGTGATCAAATCTCTCACATCGCTTAGGAATCTTGGTAAAGAACGACTGATAGAGATAGCTAAACGCCTAATCTATCTACCGGTCTTAATCCCCTTGTAAGATTATTGTATCTTCTCCAGGATATCATCAGAAGGGGAAGAGGGGGGAAGGGGGAGAATGACGCTTAATTATTTTAATTCCCGAAAATATCGTGTAAATGATATTTTATGTAATGCAAATTTAAAATGGTACATTAATAACAAATAATAATAATAATAATAATAATAATAATAATAATAATAATAATAATAATAATAATAATAATAATAATAATAATAATAATACGAGAATTTATAACACGCACATATTTCACCACAGGCGACTCAATGCGCACAATAAGAATTGTTTAATATTGGACTTAGGTAACTGGAATGATAAATCAACTTCATTAATATTTTGTTGCCTTTATTATTATACACTTCTGGAACTAGGGACAAAAACAACAGCAGAAATAAAAGTAATCTAAAAAAAAGTGAATGTAAAAAAAGAATGCCAAAATTAATTTAAATTGTGTTTTGTTTCATTCAAAATGTACGACTAGTATTTTATATGCAAAACTGCAAATGTAAAATCGTCTACAATTTGCTTCTTACTGAACAATGTGTCAGAAAAAAGAAGTGTTCACTCGTGCAAACGGACTTTTTGCACACAAACACCAGCGGCATTCGACCAACGACACCAGATTTGTTGATGAAGAAGCCACACCACGTAAACAGAGGAATGAAATGACATTTTTAAAAAAAAAAAGAAGAAAAAAAAAAGAGGAACTATTTGGAAGTACAAATCTCAGACTTTTCACTCAAACAAAAGACAGATACACACACATCACAGATACACACAGATGCATACAAATACTAAAAAACGAACGCTTTCGCGCGCATGCACACCAATTCCAAGATCATAATTACATAAATATGTACATGAGTAGTATCTTTTCATATGCAAATTTCAAGTCTTTATTTCGTAAACGAAAACTTTTTTTAGTGTGTATATGTGTATTTGGCTATTTTTGTTTAACTGAGAGTCTGCCCGTCGTGAGTGTTGGTGTGTGGATTGTGTACATGTAATTACTGCATATTATGTGACCCGCCAAACTTGCATTAACAATTTTGTGAATAAAGATTTCTAGTCTCGTATTGACTTGAATTCAGTTGAGCTTTTTAATCAATCTTTCCATCCATCCATCATCCATCCATCCACCCACCCACACACACACACACACACGCCCGCAAGCACACAATACATTTCAACATGTATGAAACCAAACAGGTGAATGAACAGTAACATTTCACAAACACGTCAATAAATAACCAGTACACCACAGAATGAGCTTCATTCTCTAAGTCAGCTACATGAGACTAACAATTTGCGTCGAGTAGGAAACACATGACTAATTTAATTCCTTTATATTGGTATTTGGTAACAAATGTAACGTCACCTTTCTCTGCAGCCAGTCCAACACTGAAGTTACACATTTATGCTATCAGATTTCAAACTTCGTTTCTCGTAGCAGCTTACACTCAAAATATTTTAAAATAAAGTTTTAGTGTTGGATCTCTGACTGGGTGTTCAGTTGTATTTTTCTCTATTTTGGGACATTTTATGTATTATTTCACATAGTGTTTTAGGTAAATCTAATCAATGTACGCGGTTGAAATTTGTTAGTTAGTTATTCATTGCTTACAGGATCCAGCGGATTGCAAAGAGCCGAATCAGGACCACAAAATCAAGACCATAACTTGGTTCAAAGAGGACTCACTCCTGATCCGTATAGAAGATCTGCTGACACAACTCTAGTGGTAACACTGAAGGTACTCCACCAGCCGGTCGCTTTACAATAAAGACATCCCACGCGGGGGACGCTTAGGCGATACTCTAATTTATGGAACCCCCGTGTACAAAAACAACATAGAATATAAACATCATTATAAGCTGAATTAGTTAGTTAGTAAGATATTCATTGCTTACAGGTTCCAGCGGACTGCAAAGAGCCGAATCAGGACCACAAAATCAAGACCACAACTTCGCTGAAACAAGACTCACCTCTGATCCGCATGAAAGATCTGCCGAAACAACCCTTGTGGTAACACTGAAGGCACTCCACCAGCCGGTCACTTTACAATAAAGATATCCCACGCAGGGGACGCAGAGGCTGTACTCTAATTTATCGAACCTCCGTTTACAAAAACAAAATAGAATACAAACATCATTATAAAATATCAATAAAACACATACATATAAATTGCCTTCATTGCCAAATAATAACATCATAGGAAGCACCAGGGACCACCTGGCAGAAAGCGTCCAATATTTCAAAGTTGATACAACAGACCTCACACAAAAATAAGGAGTTTTGTCCCAGAAGAGTTTTCAAGAAAAAAGGTAGGTGACTGGTCTAACGAAGAAGAAGATAGTATAGTAGATTGATAGAACAGAGTAGGAATGAGAAAGAACAAAGGAGTAAGACAGCGACAGTGGGAATTTAAAGCACTAAATTTCCAGAAAGCGGGGATACTATTTATACCAAAACCCCCGTCACCGCCACGGGGGGATTATAAGCTGTACGGTCTTTGGTATTCCAAAGTGCTATAAACTGCTGCATGTGTGTGTTCTGTGTGTTGAGTGGATTTTTCACTCCAACACACTACTTGCATGCGAGGCGACGAGGTTGTGCCAGCGCCAAGAGCAGATCTTAAAGCTGAGAAACGCGCTATACAAACTTCAAAACAATTCTTGACTTAAACCACGGGATGTTTCATGTTGTCACAATGCACACTATCATACAAGACAAAGGCACGCGACTAACAACTTATATAAATCCATTTAAATTACAATCAATGAAAACATTAATTAATTATCACAAAATGGCCGAGCTTACCTCTTTTTGTACCACTCACGAACTGACGGAGAGAGAAACACTATTCAACCAGACAACAGGACTTTTACATTCATAACCCAGTCGACAACAGTACTGTCACAAGGTCTTAGCTTTTCATGTTGCAACTCCCAGAAGTAGGGGGGATCTACAGTGATCAACTTAAAAAGTAAGCCTAAAGTCAACTCATACAAATTGAGCTACTGTTGCAGCATACATGGAGACATACAATTCCACCACAAATCAACTAAAACTATGAGCCTAAAGTCAGAATTATTTTAAATTATTAAACATGCGCTTGTTTTAATCCTTTTGTGTTGTTTGGTGATTCCCATTCAAGTACTAATTACTAAGTACTAATCCCGACGTCGTTACTTTTTCCCCTTTTAATTCGATCAGGGGACGGATTCGAATTGTTGTATAGTAACATGAGACGCACAAAGCAAAATTGATATACAATCTCAAATTTGATTTCATAAATTGAATCTGACTGTTTCAAAACCAAAACTAGGAAATGCTGAAAAACCTTGCAAAGCCGAAAAACAACAGTTAATAAACGGCCTTACAGAACCTTGAAAACAAATTTTCATAACATTGATTTGATCTCGTCAAAACCGAATTAGAATTAATGGTACAGAACCACTTTAATTTTTTTATGCGACGGAACCGCTTAAAACTAAAAGGCGGCAAAAATCAAGAAAAAAAAATGGAAACGAGACAAAGTGCAGGGGAAGCAACTCCGCTTTGTACGCTTTTATAACATTACTGAAAGTAGTTGTTTCCCTTGAAACGCAGGCTGTGTGTTGAAGGCAACAATACAACGTGAAACTCAGTGTACATGTACACGTATTCATCTAAAAAAAATTGAAAGAAAAAACAAATTTAAATATTGAAAATAAAATATAAAAAAACACCACCAGTCTAGCAAATTTTAATTAATTAAAATCTTGGAGGCGTTCGGGAGGAAAAACAAAAGAAAGGAATGGCAGCCTTCTCTCTGAAGTCAGATGACCAAACCGGCTTAATGATGCTTGATCCATTGGAAATAAAGATTTTTTATTTTTACAAAAAAGCTTTTTTGTCGATCGTTGGGGATTAGCACCTATCTTTTCTCTAGGCCAGCTTAAGGAGGGCAGTGACTGTCTCCTCTCTCTCGCTGCTATACCTTCCCCGATTCTAAACAGTCACAGGTATCCCTCCTATTCACACCGGGGTATGTCGTGCGCTTGTTTCCATCTTATGGTGTCGTTCGATGATTAACTTCAATGCATGGTCACTCATCCAAGTACTAATCCCTCCCAACGTTGCTTAACATGAAACATTGCTAGCCTGTGCCCAAACCATGACCCATCTGCGCCACCAATGGAAATAACTGCTGCACAAGTATAGCAGCTCTCTTAGAGGCATGAATAGATGAAGCCTACTTGACAGTGTACATTCTTCAACATTACGCTTACAAATATTTTTAAAATTGGTACTTGGGAGTCGGAGGTGGAGGTGGAAAGGAAGGGGATGAGGAGGGGAGAAAAAAAAAGGAGGGTGAGCACGAGAGGAAGACTGAAGCGCAGAAGAAGGGGAGGGGGAATTGATTGTTTGATTTATTGTTGCTTTAGGTCCAGCGGACTCTTCCGAGCCAAATCAGGACCGGACAACCCCCGATCCGCATAAAAGATCTGCTGAAACAACCCTAGTGGGAAAATTGAATGCCCTCCACCGGCCAGTCACTTTACAATAAAGACATCCCACGCGGGGGACGGCTGAGGGTTTACCTCAACTACGCGAACACCCCGGTTACAAAAACAAAATAGAATACAACCATCATTATAAATCATCAACAAAACACATACATATAAAATGCCTATAGTGCGAAATAATACAATCATAGGAAGCCCTAGTGACCACCCGGCAGAAAGCGTCCAACACTCCCAAGCTGATCCAACAGACCTCGTACACAAACAAGGAGTCTTGTCCAGGAAGAGTTTTCAAGAAAAAAAGGTAGGTCATTGATCTAGCGAAGAAGAAGAAAGTATAGCAGAGTGATAGGACAGATCAGGAATGGGAAAGAGCAAATGATGAAGACAGCGACAGTGGGAATTTAAAGCACTAAATTTCCAGAAAGTGGGGATACTATTTATACTGAAACCCCCGGCACTCCAACGGGGGGAACTGTTGCCGCAGTGAATTAGTCATGCCTACAAAGGCAAGACAGGTTTTCAACTGGGGCTTTCACTGTTCCCTTTATAGGTTAGAACAATCTACAGTGGCAAGATTACTCATGACCCCAAGGGGTAGGGGAGGGGGAAGAGGGAGGGGTTAGGGCAAGGTGTGTGGGTAGAGATCCACATCACAAAGCTATCAAGCGTTCCTAAAACATAGGCGCCATGTTCTGTTATATATTTACATGCAAATTATATATTAAAATACAACTATCATACAATAACATCAGACCTACGAAACATTACAATGTATTTCTACAGACAATCTGAACACACAAGTACTAAATCATGCAGTTAAATTTCAAGCAGTGTTACCGCAAATACCACATTCCATCATATACCATGTAGGCCTACAACACGTAAGCTTATAGCAGCCAATACCTCAGACAGATTCATACGAGGATTGATGCGCAAGTACTGTAATTATTATAATTACATCCGAAAACACAAAATATATGCCGAAACTGCCAGTACACAGATCTACACGTGTTTTACCCTTTAATTCAGATGATAGGCCTACATTTTAATACATTTGATTAGAATTATTTCAATCTAAAAGTGAGGCGTTACAGTTAATTTGAACCTGGTGTGCGTCTATGTGTGTGTATGCGTGCGCGTGCGTGCGTATGTAGTGCGTGCGTGTGTGTGTGTGTATGAGTGTCAGTATACAGTAACACTTACAGCCATAGCTTGGCGCCTAAAATCGTTTTCACCAAAAGACTGCCATTGCTAGAATGTCACGTTCGATTTTTATTATTAAAGAAATTATAAATATTATAGTTGACGTTCTAGCAATGGCAATTTGAAAAGCAAAAAAACCCTGCTTTTCAATTCAAACAACATTAGTGTCAAATCAGTTTCATATAAGTCAAGTCTACACACAGACAGTTGTCAATCAGTTTTAGAGAAGACAAGTTGCCAAACAACATGTAGCCTACAATGCTCAATATCAAATCAGTTTCATGTAATCAATATCAAATCAACTGCCAATCAACAAGTAGAACAGTCATATTCAAATCAAGTTCAAGTCAACAACTGCAATATACACATTACATTTTAAGGAAATATTCGCAGTGAATCGATTCCCTTATATTGCCGTATGAACACCATGGAAATTTGATTCCTAACAACAAGTAATTGTATTTGATTCATTAAAACAGTGTAGGGACAAACATACAAATGGAACCCCTCTTTAACAAACAGCATGTAAACAAAATCCAATTCACATTTCCAACAACAATTTCTCAACACTATCAATCTGCAATTTTCCGACACTCTGACTCAAAAGTGATCCCAATTAAATACATAAATCAAAACAACAAAGAGTCGATTTCAATGCCTTTGATTATTTTCAGTCATGAATTAGCAAGTCGACATAGTTAAACCATACATATATACATTGTGAAAACAGAAAGAAGATCACGTTTGTGTGGTTGTCTTTCTTAAATTTTACCGCCGTCCTCTTCGTGCGACAAAAAGTTGGGGAAGAAGAGGGTGATGGGTGGAAAGAAGGAGGGAGAGAGGGTGAAGGGGGAGGCGGAGAAAGGGGAGGGAGGTAGTAGGCAGGGGGTATGTAAGAAAAAATAAAGGGGAAGTGCCATACATCCAAGTACTAACAGCAAAGGTGTAATTGCCGTTTATAGGTAGCAGTCATATGTCGTTCAATTCTCGTAACTGCATTTATAATTTAAATAATAATAATATTGGGTAGAACAAAAAAATAAAAATTAATTACTTACATTAATTAATAAATAAATTAATAAAATTTATTTTGTTCCAGCTTTTTATAGCTAAATAGTGGCATCATATTCCCAAGATTTAGTTTTGAATTTTCACAAGATAGATAATAAAAATTATAATAATGCAATAGACTTATATAGTGATAAAATCACATCTAACGTCCAAAAACAGAAAGATAGAAAAATATAAATAGAGAGAGAATAATAATGTTTTCCTTAAGGGTAACGTTAAACTAGTAATAGTTAATTCATGATCATCGTCTCAAAGAAATCAAATTCAGCATAACGTGGGATTAAAGGGGATTTGGACCACAGTCATATAACAAAGTAGTTGTAGAGGATGGAAGATGGCCAAAGTCACGGTATGTGAAGCTCCACCATTTCCATCTCGTTCTTGATGTCCTTTTTGTTGCGCAGCTTGCCCAGGGATTTGGGGGACTTGTCGCTGCTGTTGCTATGGGGGGTGGGGGAGCGGGAGGAGGATCCAGGGGCGTCGCACGGAGAGGGGCGGCCTAGTCAGGAAACAAAAGGTCGGATCTTAGTGTTGCGGATCTGGCGACGGCGGGAGAGTAGCTCCATGAGAAGGAAGAAGCCGATGAGGGCGCCCACGGCGAGGATGGAGACGCAGAGCGAGATGACGACGGCGATCAACTGAAAGTCTGACGACTCTTCAGAAGCGTCGTACTCGTAATACCACGGCCCGTCACCCAAGAGCTGTGGGCCTCTACCGGACGAGCTCGCGCCACTCTTGCTCCTCGTTTGCCGGTAGGCTGAATTGAGGTCCCCGCACTGCGTAATGCCCGTGTCTTCGTCCACCAGTCCGTCGCCATCGTCGTCGCTGTCGTTGCCCTCTTCCTCGTCCACCAACCCGTCACAGTCGTTGTCTACACCGTCACCCTGCGAGTTCGCGTTGGGACGGCACGCCCCGTACAACCTGACCAGCCTGGACCCCGCCGGCAGCCAGGTAAGAGAGGTCAAGTTTAGCCTCCAAGGCAGGTAACTGTTGCTACTGTTGGTGGTGAGGCACGACTCGGTCAGTTTGAAGCTAGCGGCGCCGTTCGGGGCACCAATTGGGTCGAGGATGTCCAAGGTCACGTGACGGTGATGGATAACCTGCCACCACGCGCCGCCCTTCTCTACGTCTGCGCTGCCGTCTTCCGGTTTCCGCTGGCTGCTGTTCATGGCAGTCACGGCGTCTGCACTTTGAGCCTTGTACACCACGCTAGAGTTTGAGGAAAATGCCGAAGACTCCTGCGAGGAGGAAGCCGGGCTGCTCGTCAAGCTTTCCTCCAGCAGGCTGGCGCAGGCGTCAGAGGTCCAGAAGGACGGACATACCTTGTCGCAGGCGTCGCCACTGATGTCCCAGCTACAGCGGAAATACTGCTCCACGGGAGGCAAAAAGAAGGCGCTGACTCCACACTGCCTCACGCCGTTTTCTCCCACCCCATCTCCCCATTTAGCCTGTGACGCCACTTCGGAGCCGTTGCAAACTTCGATGACGACGTACACCAGAACAGGTGACGATGACGCCAAGCTGACGTCACCGTGACGAGGGGCGCCGCTGCTGATCGCGCGCTCGAGGAGGAGGGTCAGAGGTGGAGTCAGGGAGTGATTGGTGATGGAGGTGGAGGTGATGTTTCCTGCATCCCAGTTCACCTCCAATGCAGCGCCGTTGGAACCTGCAAAACATAATGAGGGTATTAATCATCTATTTCAAGTCAACACATACACTGAACAACATCAATAACTTAAAAAGATAGTTTCAGAATTGTAATTTATGATGCGGAAGAAGTTTTCTGTTATCGTCACAGAATGAAGCTGAATGATGGCGAATGATGCGAGATGATGATGATGATAGTGAAAACAGAAGAGGAGAAGGAGGAGGAAGAGGAAGAGGAAGAAGAAGAAGAAGAAGAAGAAGAAGAAGAAGAAGAAGAAGAAGAAGAAGAAGAAGAAGAAGAAGAAGAAGAAGAGTGACATCAAGTTTAATCGTTCACTTCTTGTATAGTCGAACACGCTTACAACGAAGTCCAAGTGAAGCATTTTCCCATTCGTTATACCCGACGTTCGTTGTACGACGGTTAGTGACTGAATTGCGGGTTTTGTATTCGTTATGTCCGTCGTTTCTCTAAAATGAGTCTTTGGAAGAGGGTTGAGCGGGAAGATGGAGAGAGAGAGAGCGAGAGATAGAGAGAGAGAGAGAGAGAGAGAGAGAGAGAGAGAGAGAGAGAGAGAGAGAGAGAACGAGAGACAGAACGAGAGAGAGAGAACGAGAAAGAGTGAGAACGAGTGAGAACGAGAACGAGAGAGAGAGAGAGAGAGAGAGAGAGAGAGAGAACGAGAGAGAGAGAGAGAGAGAGAGAGAGAGAGAGAGAGAGAGAGAGAGAGAGAGACGTGCACTTTTATTCATATGGATGTTTCTTGTTTTCTCACTATTATTTTTTTAATGATAGTATTTTTTTAAAGAATATATTGATGTACCTTACTTTCAATGAATGTGTGTGTGTGCGTGGGTGTGCATGCGTGCTTCCTTTCTTTTGGCATTCTGTATAATACTTGGCTTGTCTATGACATGTCCATTGTTGATATTTTATGTCACGAGTGACTGTGCTCAATACTGCTATGGTCTGACAATTTTTTGTAAAGTTTAAATATTATAAAGTGTTTTGTTTGTGAGAAATATATGACTGTAAGAATTAGATTATTTACCTGTGGAGTACATGTGTGTGTGTGTGTGTGTGCGTGTGTGTGTGTGTGTGTGTGTCTCAATAGGCAATGTAACTGAGGTAATTTTTATGATGCAATGTAACTGTTGTCATTTGGCTGAATAATCTGAACTCTATATTGTGAGTGATGGTGTTTAGCGTTGAAAATGGAATGTCAAATTCCTTGGTTATATAAGCTTTTTTTTCTCTTGTTTGGATGCGCTCCCAGATGCCATATTATTTCACATACGCTATGAGAGTGAGATGACTTCATTTTCGTTTTGCCGCCATGTTTTTAACACTTATCGCCCCTACATGTACCCGTCTGTGCCTAAAAGACGAAGGGCCGATACATCGTCTCGGATTCCTTCTCAAAGAACGAAAATGGTTAATCGGATACTCCCCGTGGGATACCGGGGATCTATTAGTATAAATAGTTCCCCCACTTTCTGGAAATTTAGTGCTTCAAATTTTCTCTTTTTATCACTCCTTGTACTTTCTGCTTTAGATTTTCTTTTCTGTTGCCTACAGTATTCTCTCTTTCAATATGTCAGTCACCCACCTTTATTCTTGAACTCTCCCAAACCTCATTTTTTGTATGGGGTTTGTTGGGTCAGCTTGGGGATATTGGACCCTTTCTGCAAAATGGTCAGTAGGGCTTTCTATGGTCTTATTATTTAGCAATGTAGGCATTTTATATTATGTGTTTTGTTGATATTTTATAATGATGTTTGCATTCTATTTTGTTTTTGTAAACGGGGGGTCGATAAATTGGAGTACAGCCTCAGCGCCATCTTCATCGGGTGTCTTTATTGCAAAGTAATTAGCTGGCGGAGTGCCTTCAGTGTTACCATTAGGGTTGTTTCTGCAGATCTTTTATACGGATTGTTGCGGTAAAGTGTTGTAATAGTTGTACATGTATAGTGTAGCCTTATTTTGTAACATAAGCGTTTTCGATACTGTATGGTGCGACCTGTTTCGCGTGTTAGAGTTAGCTATGCTCGAGTGTCACGTGATTTGATCAGCAGCGTGTAAGCATAATTTGATGCTTTTGAATTTGTGTAAAAATATAGAGGGTAACGACTAAGTCGTGAGCTAAGGCGTTAGTTAATAGAGAAATTGAGCGTGCGTTCGTAATTGCTTTCCGTAACGTAGCCGTAGAGCATCGTTGGTGTATTACTACAGTAAATGCAAATTAGTACCCTACGACTACGAAAATGATACGTACTTTAGAAAGAGGGATTGAGCGCAAGTCCTTATATACTGTCCGTACCGTAAGTGTAATCGCGTGAAAACTCACATTTGTAATGTCATGTCACTCTAAACAAGACATTCGAGTTGGTTGCGTGTAGATCTGTAAAAACACTTTCCTCACTAACACATCAACCAAAAGTTATGATAACTTCATTCCTAAGACAATGAACTATCGAGAAAATAATACATTACAGTTGAAAAATTACAAATGTCGATACAAACTACTTACAATTTCAGCGTTCGTATAAATCCCGTTTCTCACGGTCACTCGTAAGGCAAATAGGCCACACAGCCGTAACCCATGCCCTTTAACCTTTGCACTGCGCAAAAAGCTGTGACGTCAAGACCAAAAGTAGTTCTCGAAACGATAGGCTTACGCTACTCTCATCATTACGAACGCACGCTCAATTTCTCTATTATTTTGTTTGCTAGCTAAAGGGGGAAGTATTCTCCTTTTCGATATGAGATGTCACCTCGGGAAATAAGTGATGCTAGAAGCGGGACCAAAGCTGTTCAATAATCTAGCGCTATTACAGTGGCAACAGACGTTAGCGTTTGAGTAACTTAGTCTGTAGAGGGCAGTTTTGCCTAGGCAAGATTGCACTGTGCCGAGTGTCCGCCCCATCACACTGCACGGAATGGCAAGTGGCTTTTTCTCTTCCTACCGTGGTTCGTAGCTTGGTGGGAACGAATGTGTTGTTTGTCTGGATTTATTTTCAGTCGCCCGTTTTTCGTTTGTTATTTTATTAGGACTTAGTAATAAGGGGGAGGAGGAAAAGGGGTGGGGGTGGGAGAATCCAGTGACCGACCTCAGGCGAATGCCTAAGAAATGTTGTTATTGTGATAATATAATATAAATAATGTTATATTTGTTTATTCAATGTATTTACTTTTGTAACGAAATTACGTTATTGCATAGTAAGCCTAAATGTAAGAATGGAAATGTGGCTTTATTAGGTCAAGTCGGTGGCGCTGTAATTATAGGTGGTTAAGTAAAGACTGTTCATTGACACTGGTGATGATTGTGCCACCATGTTGATAAAGATTAATGGTAGTCGATCTGATCATGTTTATGATGCGCCAATGGTTGCAGGATGTCTTTTGCTATCTCCTCCTTGTTCCCACGCCTTCGGTTCATTCCGTTTGGCTCTACGTCATGACTTTCTTCCTCCGTATAGCGTTCTTTACATGCGGGGTCTGGTTCATGTGGGTAACGACTGAGTTCATGCATACCGACATCATCGCCTACCTTCTCTCACTCTCGACCTCCGTCGCCGTTTCATCGTCTTGCCGGAAGGTCGATGGTTGACAACTTTGTAATATTGTAGGGCGGTTACAGGGGCTCGCAGTGCCTGCTTAGAGCTCCAGACAGCAGGAAGACTGGCCTTATTCTCCTTTTATTTCTTATGTGTATACACTTTATTTCTGGTTCTTCACGAGTGAAGATAAAGCAAAGACATGACCAGAAGTGGAGCTGCGCTTGGTTAAACCAACATAATTTTGAGTAATGCCAAGACTCTCTATTAGACGTTAACTTTGTCGTTATTCTAAAGTGATTGTTTCATCTCGCTTGAGTCGAGCTTTTTAATATGCTTATCGTTGAGTCACCCAATTTCAATTGATTGATTGATTGATTGATTGATTGTTGCTTTAGGTCCAGCGGACTCTTCCGAGCCAAATCAGGACCGGAATTTCAATTGTGTTGTTAAACATTTAGTTAGAATGTATAGTATGAATGCTTGTAATGAATGAATGTATGAATGCTTGTATTGCGTGAGAAGGAGTGAGCATTTAAAATAAATTGTTTAGTATTGCACATTGGGGTTTTGTATTGTTTTGCTATTAAAGGCAGGTAGGTAGTTTGCAGGGAGGGATGGAGGAGTGTAATGTCTGGCCTTATTCCGTGACACGGATCAGCAGCGAGTCCTCTTTCAACCAAGTTGTGGTCCTGATTCGGCTCTTTACAGTCCGCTGGACCCTATAAACAATGACTAACTAACCAACTAGACGGATCCGTTGAGTCTAAAAGCAAACTTCCCATTTTGCAACTGATCGTTATTGGCGATCGTTTTGATGGGTTCCAAACCATTTTTCAGTGGATTTATTGTGACAGTGTGAAAGATGCATGACCACCAATCGTCCACTATAGCGGTGAAATCTTGTATGATATATTAATTTTCTTTGTTTAATAATATGAAATCTGTTAGACTTTTTAAAGCAGATACAGTGATAATGATGTGGGTTGTGAGTCATATATTTCCTTCGTTCTAAGTGTATTTGAGTAAAAAGATGATAACAACCTTGTATATTTTCACAAAATACACATTCATGTACTTTATTCTGATATATTTTGAAAATTCCTCTATTCAATGTAAACTTTCCTTTTACATGTGAAAAGTTCCTTGGTCCTATCCCATCCTACCCCGTAACTCGGAAGTCGTTGGGGGTACGGATGATAGTTTAACCAGCGTACTCCCTCTTTCTGTCCTCAGCAACCCTCATGACTTCGCTCAATATAAAGCCAGTCCATTCTCGAATGTTGTCCTCCCACCTCTTTTTCTTTCTCCCTCTTCTTCTGCCTCCTTACACCGTGCCTTGCAGGATGGTCTTTGCAAGGCCTGATGCTCTGGTTTCCGTTTCTTTACCATACCACTTGAGCATGTCATCGTGTTGTTCAATGGCTTGTGATGGTCCGTCGTTGGTGACGTGCTGGGTATAGGAAATGCCCAGAGGTTTTCTGTAGCACCTCATCTCCATGCTTGTATTCTTCATTGTAGGTCTGCTGTGAGGGCCCATGTTTCGCAGGCGTATAGGAAGATGGAGATGACAAGGGAGCCCAGCAGCCTTACCTTGGAGTGTAGACCAATGGTACTGTCTTTCCAAATGGGCTTCAGATTTGTCAGGTTGGTTAGTTAGTTATTCATTGCTTACAGGTTCCAGCGGACTGCAAAGAGCCGAATCAGGACCACAAAATGAAGACCACAACTTGGCTGAAAGAGGACTCACCGCTGATCCGCATAAAAGATCTGCTGAAGCAACCCCAGTGGTAACACTGAAGGCACTCCACCAGCCGATCACTTCACAATAAGGGCATACCACGCAGGGGACGCTGAGGCTATAGTCTAATTTATCGAACCCCCATTTACAAAAACAAAATGGAATACAAAAATCATTATAAAATATCAACAAAACACATATAAAATGCCTACATTGCAAATTAATATCATAGGAAGCCCCAGTGACCATTTGGCAGAATGCGTCCAATATTCCCAAGCTGATGTAACAGACCTCACACACAAGTGAGTTTTGTCCCGAAGACAAAAAAAGGTAGGCGACTGGTCTAGCGAAGAAGAAGATGAATAGTAGACTGACAGAACAGATTAGGAATGAAAAAGAACAAATGAGAAAGACAGCGACAGTGGGAATTTAAAGCACTAAATTTCTAGGAAGTGGGGCTACTATTTAAACAGAACCCCCCGGCACCTTCACGGGAGCAACATTGTCAGGGCAGTAGTTGTTTGCGCAATCCTGGAGAGGACGTCTTGTCGATACCCATTGTCTGATTCAATGGCTCCGAAATATTTGAAGCTATGCACCGTGTTCAGGGATTGGTCTCCGACCTTGGTGTCCGTGTTTACGCCATTAGTGTTGTTGGACATCATTTTGGTCTTCTCTGCACTTATTTCCATTCCAAAGGAATCCTGGCGGTGGTGTCAAACCTATGTACCAGTTGTTCAAGTTCTTGTTCCTATTCAGCCAATCCATCAATGTCGTCCGCAAAACGGAGGTTGGAGATTGCTCTGCCTCCTATACGGACTCTGCCTTCGTGATCTGCAAGGGCATCTGACATGATGCGCTTTAGGAAGATGTTAAAGAGTGTTGGACAGAGTAGGCATCCTTGACGCACATCGATTGTTGTTCTGAACCAGTTCCCGATGGCGCTGTTGTGGAGGACTGCACTGGTAGCGTTGTCATAAAGGTTTTGATGACTTCAATAAATTTAGATTCGGTCAAACGCTTTCTTAAAGTCTACAAACATATGTTATAGATGTTTGTGGTGCTGTAGGTATTTCTCACAGATTATTCTGAGGTTGAAAATCTGCCAATTGGTATTTCGCTCTGCCCTGAATCCTGCTTTTCTTCAGCTATGATTTGTTCAGCTTGGGGTTTCAACCTGTTGAGTATTATTTTCAGGAGGACTTTGCTGGGATGGCTGATGAGCCTGATGGTGCGGTAATTTTTACACTACTGAAGGTTACCCTTTTTGGGAAGAGTGATGACAAGCGACTGGGTCCATGGTGTAGGCCACTCTTCCAGATCTTTTTACAGATAATGATGAGGGTGTCAATCGTCGCTTCTCCCCCAGATTGAAGCAATTCTGCAGGTAAGTTGTCCACTCCCGCTGAATTCCCCTTCTTCAGCGAATGCACTGCTGCCTCAACTTCTTCTCGGAGAATTGAGAGGATTTCTTCTTTTTTTTGCTCTGATGTCTCCGTTTGGTGCGTGGTTGTGAAGGTCAGAGCAGTACTCTGTCCATCTATCCAAGACTTCTTGTTCTTCTGTAAGGCATATGCCAGACTTGCTTTGGATTGTAAAGATCTGGTGAAGTAGATGCCAACACCATGACCACCATTTTCTACTCAGCTAAGACTGATGGCGCCATGAGATCGGAGCTTGGTTGTAACCGTTTTCGTAATACGCAGCGCAGAAAGTTCTAAGTAATAAATAAGAACAACTCTGGCAGAGATGTGTTTTTGTATTCGCTAAAAGCGTCGTTCGCTGAAAGCATGTTTGTTGTACGCGTGTTTGGCTGTATAGCGCTTTTCCAGCTTAATTGCTGCTACTCAAGGCGCTGGCCCATAACAGGATCCAACTCCAGCGGCCGAGGCGCCCATTTGCTCCTTAGGCGCCATCGTCTGACGCCCAGACCATTGTGCACACTTCTTCTAACAATAAAATATATGGCAAAACTATACGTGATGAAAAATATATACTAAATTTATGACAAAGGAAAATTCACGACAAATTCAAATTCATGAAAATTCACGACAAATTCAAATTCATGACAAACGTTAGGAATAAACTTCTCAAAACGATGACATTTAATGACAAAGCTTTGATGAATACGAAGGAATACAATATTGCCAAGACAGCGAACGTCCTTATACAGACAATGCCAATAATGAGTATTTATTCGATCGTGCCTTTCTTCCTCTAACTTCTTCTTTTCCTCCCACTAGGGGGCCTGGGGGGCGCTGTTGGTTAGTCGCCGGATTCCTATGCTGAAGGTCGCGGGTTCGATTCCCGCAGGGGAACGAACTTAAATGACTTAGGTACGAGGCTTTTGAGGTCACCAAGGATTGTCTCCCCTAGTGCTCTGGTTTCCTCTCTCACTTCAATAACGGGGTTGGATGCAATCTATGTAAACTTTCACACATAAAATTAGATTTAGTTTCCGTCTTCCAATACGACTTGCCTTTATACCACTTGTTCGAGTGATGAATTTGTTGTGTATGTAGGAGAGTTTGTAACAAGTGAGCGTGTACGTTGGTTACAGATCGCTGCGCTTTAAGACTGATTTATCAATAAGGCGCGTATGGCATTTAAAAGAATTGTAATCCACTTTATTCTCCATCTTTGAAGAAAAAGAAGATAAGTGAGAAGAAGGGGGAGAACAAGAAGAAGGAAAAAGATAAGAAGGAGAAGAAAAAGAAGAACACAGATAATTCATTCAGTTATTCACATTTCTATTATATTTCTTTCAGAATCTTGACAGGTAATCAGTCGAAAGCTGCACGCACAATTCTTAGTCTCCGTGGGCTTTGGCCGTCGTGTGTCTGGGTTTTGTCACACAGAGAAGGGAGGTGGGAAGTACGAGAGAGAGAGAGAGAGAGAGAGAGAGAGAGAGAGAGAGAGAGAGAGAGAGAGAGAGAGAGAGAGAGAGAAAGAGAAAGAGAAAGAGAAAGAGAAAGAGAAAGAGAAAGAGAAAGAGAAAGAGAAAGAGAGAGAGAGAGAGAGAGAGAGAGAGAGAGAGTTCTTTTCAGGGCCCGGTTATTTTGACGTCAAAACAGTGTTCCGTTAGGGTTAGCGCTGTGATAGTCCTAGAATGCTACCCCTTAGGGCACGCAAACCCAGAGCTAAAATTCCAAAACAAAATCTCCGCGAAAATCCACTAATAACAGATTGATTGTTGGAAAGAGACAGAACAGATGGACCATAATTTAGATGTACCAGAAGAAAACTTTAAACGAAATAACTGAATAATGAAATCGCGAATCGCACTTCAAAGAACCTTTGACTGTAAAACACTGATTATTGCTGCACTCGCACAAACACACACAGACACGCACACACACACATTCAATACGGTCAAAAGCCAACATGTACATAATATGGCACTTAAAAGATCAGCATGGCTCTATGCGTTTACAGCACAGCTAGTTCTCTTCAAAGAAGACAAACAAAGAGGTTGAGAAAAAAAAAGACAAAATGAGGAAGACAACAAGACTACGAGGAAAGATAGACGACGATAAACGAAGAAGAATAAGAAGAAGAAGAAGAAGAAGAAGAAGAAGAAGAAGAAGAAGAAGAAGAAGAAGAAGAAGAAGAAGAAAAATAATAATAAGAAGTTTAACAACAACACAACAACGAGGAAGGACGAAGGAAAAAGTGCATCGGTCGTAACAGAATGTGAACAAGAACCAAGGGAACCAAGGGAAAGATAGTTCCATGAATAATGAGTGATTACCTGGATTCAGAAAAAAAAATAATTCAAAAGCACTTGCTTCTGTTAGGTCTTTCCCATCAGCGAAATTTGCATAGAAAAGCGGGACGACAATGCAACTTTCTCCGTTTAATTGAAACGCTTTACCAGCACCGGTCAAGTCACAATGTCAATATATACAGTTAGATACATTAAGATAGTGATCACATTATAACATTGCGCGTTATAAAATTGCGATTTTGGAATGAAATCTTAAAAGTTATTTAACAGTCCATAATACTCAACTGGCAGGACTCGCACTTTTCCAGGAGCAGACATCGTAAGTGACCACGATCTCGTGATGATGTCCTTCCAGCTCCACTTGAAGAGTATAAACACAGCAATGTGCACCCGACTGAAGTTCGACCTGGACAAACTGCAAGACCCGGAGTTGGCAGAAATATTCTAAGCCACAATTGGAGGGAAATTTGCACAACTGCTCATTTTGGGAGCTGGTGAAGTAGATTTCAACACCATGACCACCATCTTCAACTTAGCTGTGACAGATGCCGCCACTGAGATCCTTGGCAAGCACCGCCCAAAAAACCCCCCGTTGATCACACCTGATCTTTTGGACCTGTCTGATAAACAGAGATGAAAAAGAAAAAGAAAACCTCACAGGAAGCCGATGCCTATCGAAAAATCAACATTGACATCCGAAAAGGCATGCGCACAGCAAAAGAGAACTGGATAGAAGAGCAAGGCCAGGAAATAATCTGAACAAGAACAACAGCAATAAGGCCTACCAGACTGTGAAGCGGCTGACAAGTATTAAACAGCCCAAGGTCTCCACGATCCAAAGCAAGTCTGGCATATGCCTTATAGAAGAACATGAAACCTTGGATAGATGGACAGCGTATTTTAGCTTTGATCTTTACAACTGGTCCTGATTTGGCTCGGAATTGTCCGCTGGACCTACAGCAATAATCATGTAATGTAATGATCTTTACAACCACACACCAAACGGAGACCCATCAGTTGTAGCATGTCCCAGAACAGAGAAGAGAAAGAAATCCTCCCAATTCTCCGAGAAGTTGAGGCACCAGCAGTGCCATCACTGAAGAAGGGGAAGTCAGCGGAAATGGACAACATACTCGCGGAATTGCTTCAAGAATTGCTTCACGCAGGAGGAGAAGCGATGATTGAAGCCCTCACAATTATCTGTAACAAGATCTGGCAGAGTGGGGAGTGGCCTACACCATGGACCCAGTCGCTTGACATCACTCTTCCCAAAAAGGGTAACCTTCAAGATTGTGAAAGTTATCGCACCATTAGCCTCATCAGCCATCCCAGCAAGGTCCTCCTGAAAATAATACTCAACAGGTTGAAACCCCAAGCTGAACAAATTATAGTTAGCTGAAGAACAAGCGGGATTCAGGGCAGAGCGAAGTACCACTGAGCAGATTTTGAACCTCAAAATAATATGCGAGAAATACCTACAGCACCAACAACATCTATATCATGTGTTTGTAGACTTCAAAAAGGCGTTTGACCGGGTCTGGCTTGCAGCTCTGTGGGCAACCATGAGAGTGTACAACATCAGCCCTAAAATTATTGAAGTATCAAAAGCCTGCATGACAAGGCTACCAGTGCAGTCCTCCACAACAGCGCCATCGGAAACTAGTTCAGAACAACAATCGGTGTGCGTCAGGGATGCCTACTCTCTCCAACACTCTTCAACATCTTCCTAGAGCGCATCATGTCAGATGCCCTTGCAGATCACGAAGGCACAATCAGCATAGGGGGAAGAGCAATCTCCAACCTTATGTTTTTGCGGATGCCATTGATGGATTGGCTGGAGAGGAACAAGAACTTGAACAGCTGGTACAGAGGCTTGACACCACCTCCAGAGCCTATGGAATACAAATAAGTGCAGAGAAGACCAAAATGATGACCAACAACACCAACATGAACATCAAAGTGCAAGGGCAATCCCTCAACACAGTGCACGAGTTCAAATATTTCGGAGCCATTGCATCAGACAATGAGTCCCGACAGGAAGTTCTCTCCGGGATCGCACAAACAACTTTGGCTCTGACAAGGTTGAACCTCATTTGAAATTACAGGACTATCAGTCTACATTACAACGGTAAGGCTGCTGCGCTCCCCTGTCATCTCCAACTTCCTATACACTTGCGAAACATGGACCCTCACAGCAGATCTATAACGAAGAATACAAAGCATGGAGATGAGGTGCTACAGAAGACTTCTGGGCATTTCCTATACCCTGCACATCACTAACAACGGAGGCCGACAGACCATCACACAAGCCATTGGACAACACTATGACCTGCTCACAGTGGTGAGGAAACGGAAACTCCCGATGGCATGGCCACGTCACCAGAGTATCAGGCCTTGCAAAGACCATCCTGCAATGCACGGTGCAAGGAAGCAGAAGAAGATGGAGACAGAAAAAGAGGTGGAAGGACAACATTCGAGAATAGATTGGCTTGACACTGAGCGAAGCCATGAGGGTTGCTAAGGACAGAGAAAGATGGAGTACGCTGGTTAAACGATCATTTGTGGTGCCCCAACGACCTTCGAGCTACGAGAAAGGATATGATAGGAATAAATACTCAACAAGCAGAACACGGTATATGTAAAAAGAAAACAGCTAGATATTCTCTGAATTTTTTTAAAATTACACACGAGTATGAGGCGTAAGTACCACCGTTGGAGTGACTGGGGGTTTTCAGTATAAATAGTATCCCCACTTTTCTGGGAAATTTAGTGCTTTAAATTCCCCACTGTCGCTTCTTCTTTTATTCTTTCCAATTTCCTGCTCTTAGTCCTTCAATCTGCTATACTATCTTCTTTCGCTAGATGAATGACCTACCTTTTTTCTTGAAAACTCTTCCTGGACAAGACTCCTTGTTTGTGTAATGAGGTTGTTGGATCAGGCTTGGGAGTGTTTGGACGCTTTCTGCAGGTTGGTCACTAGAGGTTCCTTTATGTTTGTACTATTTAGCATATAGGCATTTTTATGTATGTGTTTGTGTTGATGATTTATAATGATGTTTGTAATTCTATTTTGTTTTTGTAACCGGTGGTGTTCGCGTAGTTGAGGTCAACCCTCAGCAGTCCCCCGCGTGTGGGATGTCTTTATTGTAAAGTGACTGGCGGAGGAGGGCATTCAAAAATTTTACACTGGGTTGTTTCAGCAGATCTTTTATGCGGATTGGGGTTATATCGGTTCCTGATTTGGCTCGGAATGGGAGTCCGCTGGGAACCTAAAGCAAACAATCAATTCAATCAATCAATCCAATTGCATTTCTACAATAATTGGCTTGGACTGGATCACGTTTCATTAATGTATTAAGCTTAAAATATATTAACAGGTAGTCCCAGCCTTTGAAGCACAATTACTCTTTTCAATAAAGGTCAGTATTTCATTTCGTTTAAAATACAATAAAGGAGGGTTTACTTGTATTAAGTTTACATAGATCTATAAATATGGTAGTCAAGCTTACATTGGCTAATTTATCTCCCAAAGCACCATCCACATAAAAGTGAACAGTACCATCAAAACCGAAAGACGCCCTAAGCTGCCTCTGTCCCTAGACACCCAAATCAGTGGACAACCAATGGAACGAAAATGGGTTTTTCTGCTACGAATTAGACTACTACTTTTTTGCAGACGAATCTGGAAACAGCGGTATGGCCCTAAGGGATCACGCCGGCAAGGATGAAGAATGGTTGACTGACAGTGGGTGGGGAAGTGGTTTTTGTTTGTTTGTGTAACATCAATTCCACTACCCTGGTATAGAACTGGAGATTTAGCACGCCCAACTTCTTGCCTTCTAGAAAACAGCGATTCTACCATTACTAGAATTTGTTATGAATTCCTGGCTAGGGGCATGGAGAGGAAGAGAGATATATACACATCGAACTAGTGCGCTGTGCGGGACTGTAAACACGAGGCTGAAAGTGTCCATAAACCCCGATGTATGTTTGTAATGTGAGTTGTTTTTTTACTGGCAACTAATTGCCCTTGTGTACAGTTCGTCGCCTTATCTCTGACTGCGTCTGTGTTGTCAATTTGTACACCAGTTTTATCTTTTGGTGTGCTGCAGCACTAGCTGAAGTGTACTCCTTGTTTATAATTCACTTTGCAATAAAGAGTTTTGTATCCTTATCCTTGTATCATTCCGTAGATCAAAATCGAAGTTAAATTCTAACATTACGAAGTAGATTAAATTCTACCATCTACATGCCACTATGATTTTTGCCCGCCTTTCAGAGGAATTAAGCAAGCCCAGCAAAATTAGGAGATTAAATTGTACTTTCCAACGGTAACGTGGCACAGGGGAAATCTAGCAGCCGACCTATCCAGGGCACTAGTGGGTCAAAATGAGATGTTCCTTCACCTCTGGACAGCAGGAAACAACGACGTTTGCCCATTCAGTTCAAACTTTACAGGGAACCGTCCTAAAGCAAAGGACCTGTTCCCATGAGTCAGGTTAATGCCGACTGTACGAGGTCACAAATCATTCCCCAGTCACAACCACCCTAGACTGTACTGTACTGTACAGGCCTTTAGCTCTTTTGCAAAACCCAAACAATACTCGGATATCTTTTTTATTTGGTTTAGTTATTCAATCTTGCTTATATATAGCGCTTTTCCAGCTCAAGCGCTGCTCAAGGCGCTGACCGATACAGGATCTAAGTGAAGCGGCCCGGGGCCCCCACTTGCTGCCTTAGGTCATCGTCTGAGGCCCGTGCATCGGAACACACTCCTGGGCGATCCAAGATGGCGAGAAGGGACCTAGCGCTTGTTGGGTATATTTGTGTAGCTGGATCGCATCCGGCTAGCAGTTACCTTACCACTTAAACTTCACATTATTGAACAAACATGCGGTAACCGACAGCACAGGATTGGACAGTGAGGACGCCAAGTTCTAAGTCTCCTCACTGTCCGTGATCAACGTTCAATATTGCAGTCGCGGGCTACGCCATCGACATGAGATGCTGGCCGTTTATTTTCTTGCCATAACAAAAGTCCTTCCGCCATCTGGATCAACAGACAGCGATTTCCCATGCGCGATGTTTGTCTGTATGGCTGTTTATTTGTCTCTGTCTCTTTCTCTCTCTCTCTCTCTCTTCGGTATTCATTGCTCCTTTTTCCAGCCTACTTCGTTTTCTTACTGTCGAACTAATTCTCTGACGCACGGATGTTACTCTTGCTGCTGCTGCTGCTGATGATGATGGATCTTGTCTGAACAAAATGATGTTATCTGTCCACTAAAAAAATTGATGTTATTTGTTTACTATGAAACGGACATTGTCTGACCAATATGAATCAAAGTAAAACCATACGGCGTGTCTATGATACAATTGGTGAAACGGAGTCTTCTTTCTAATTATATTGCAATGAAACGGATATGCTCTGTCTAATATGCACTAGAGATATCGTAGCACAAAAACGAAAGTGGTAGCTCCTCCTGGACCCATTTTTGTGCCGTTCCAATCTTTCTTCTGTTTCCAGATAATATTTGCTTCTCCAACCCTACCCACCATCCCCTCAAAAGCATGGAAACCACAGAACTAAAGACTCGATAGCGTCGTCGTCGTCTTTGTTGTTGGTGATGGTGGTAGTTGGTGGTGGTGATTTTAAAAAAAAGTGAAGTAACGGATTTCCCAGAACCATTTGGTGGTAGGTGGTAAAGTCGTTAGAGATTTCACTTTTCTCAAAGTCCAGTTCTGCGAGGGAGGGAGGCAGTGGGGGGGGGGGGGGGGGGGGTGTTTATCTCCAATTTTGGCGTTACTTTCCCCAGTTTGCAAGAAAGAGACAGGTACCAACCCATTCGCAACTGGGTGGAACGAGGTGATTGTTGTGCAATGTTTCGCTGCTCACCAAACTTGAATGCCACTTATCCACGTACTAACTAAATTGTATTCTAGGGATTCCTCAAACAGACGACCCCACCAAAATATTGATGTAACCTATAGGTGAAACCACGTAATCAGCCATTTGAAATCGTTATCTTGCCTATGGCGAGTATTCAGCAGCGCCCAAAAAGTCATCCAAAAGATGAGTAGGAAAGACAATGTCGCTCAAGAGACCTGAAATGCTCGCGACTGCCTCATCTAAAAAGCGATGGCAAATGGCTCTCGAAGGATTCAGCAGACACCATAAGATGGAAGACATCCCTTGTATTGCAATTTACTTAAAAAAAAAAAAAAGTACACACGCCTATTAAAAGGTAAAAATGTCCCTTGTAACTTTTCGGTCATTGAAGAAGGAAGAGCTTGGGATCTCCCTTTTTTCTAGGCCAGCTTAATGAGGGCGGGGCCTATCTCCTCTCCCCCGCTGCTTTACCTTTACCCAAGGTTCTAAACAGGTCCAGGAGCACCCATTGACATCTGGTTTGACTGGGGAGTGTTGTGTGTTTGTTTCAATCTGTTTGTGTCGTTGGGTGGTTGTCTTCCAAGCATGATACTAACCCTTCCCGACGTTGCTTAGCATAAAACATTGCTAGCGTGTGCCCAAACCACTGACTACTACGCCACACGCCTAGACCAGCACTAGACAGAACCATGGTAAGAAGAAGACCGTGGACACACATGGGAAGGGCAGTTAAGGACAGTTAAAGCACGCGCAATGCTCCACAACATAAACACCGGCACCCTCAGGGCAAGAAAAATTTAAGTTATTTAGTTAGTCATTTCTTACAGGGTCCAGCGGACTGCAAAAGAGCCGAATGAGGACCACAAAATCAAGACCACAACTTGGCTGAAAGAGGACTCACTCCTGGTCGGACCAGTTTGTTTATAAAAAAAACAAATAGAATATAAACATCATTATAAAATATCGACAAAACACATACATATAAAATGCCTACATTGCTAAATAATAATATAGGAAGCCCTAGAGACCATTTGGCAGAAAGCGTCCAATATCCCCAGGCTGACCCAACAGACTTCATACACAAATGAGTTTTTGAAGAGTTTTTGAAGAAAAAAATGTAGGTGACTGGTCTAACGAAGAAGATAGTATAGTAGATTGATAGAACAGAGTAGGAATGAGAAAGAACAAAGGAGAAAGACAGCGACAGTGCGAATTTAAAGCACTAATTTTCCAGAAAGTGGGGATACTATTTCTACAGAAACCCCCGGCACCCCAACGTGGATAAAGGGCAAGAATAAGAAGATGAAGATGATGATAACGACGAAGCCAACGATAATAATAATAATAATAATAATAATAATAATAATAATAATAATAATAATAATAATAATAATAATAATAATAATAATAATAATATACAAGGACAAGAATGACGACGACGACGAAAAAGAAGACGATGTCGACGACGATAATAATAATGACAATAAATAATAATAAAAATAATATTCAAGAAGGAGAAGAAAGACAAGAAGAAGAAGACGAACAAGCAGAAGAAGGACAAGGACAGGAAGAAGAAGGCCAAGGACAAGAAGAAGACGAAGAAGAATGCCTTGTTGGCCAACTGGTCTGCAAAGTGATGAAGCGTTGTTAGGTGTTGTATTCCTTCAGGCCATGTCTGGAGCAGCCCAAGATATACGTGGTTGAAAAGTAACTCCCTATTGAACATGGCTAATAACGTCCAACAGTTAGTCCTATCCTATCCTTTCCCATAACACGGAGGTCGTAGGGGCACCACAGATGATCGTTTAACCAGCGTACTCCATCTTTCACTGTCCTCAGCAACCCTGATTGTTTCGCTCAGTGTCAAACCAGTCCATTAACAGTTAGTCAGTCAGTGTTTATAGGGTCCAGCGGACTTGCAAAGAGATGAATCAGGACCATAACTTGATTGAAAGAGGACTCACCCCTGATCAGCATAAACAACTCTTAACGGTAATACTTAAAGAACTCCACAGCCGGCCACTTTACAATAAAGGCATCCCAAGCAGGAGACGCTGAGACTTTACTCCAATTTATTGAACCCCCGTTTACAAAAACAAAATAGAATATAAACACCATTATAAAATATTAACAAAAAACACACCTAGAAAATGCCTACATTGCTAAATAATAATACCATAGAAAGCCCCAGTGACCATTTGACAGAAAGCGTCCAATAGCTCCAAACCGACCCAACAGACAACATACACAAATGAGGAGAATTGGGAGAGTTTTGAAGGAAAAAGAAAAGGTAGATGAATGGTCTGGCAAAGAAGATGTAAATTGATAGAACAGCTTAGGAACGTGAAAGAAAAAATGAGAACGACAGAAACGGTGGTAATTTAAAGCACTCAATGTCCACAAAAGTGGGGATACTATTTATAAAGAAAACCCCAACACTCCCACGGGGAATAACGTCCAATAAACATCACTGCATTTGCATGGCACAAAACGTATTAAGATCCTTCCCGTGGTGGAATTTAGTTGCTGATCTCTGATCATCTAACAGTGTCCAAAGCAACTAATAGTGGTCTGTCGCCTGACACTGCGTGAGGGAACTCGACCGACATAAGACCAGGTTCCTTTTGGCGACCTGTACGTCCCTTCAGCAGGAAATGCGCTAAATAAGAACAATTCAGTTCAATTTTTAAGGAGCTATTTAGTCCTGTGTCCAAGCTAAATATTCTCGCTTTCTGAACCCCGGACTTTTTTCTTCTTCCCTTCCTCCCATTTTACTTTGTAATACCACGGGCCTCTAAAACACCCCCAAATGAAATGGAAAAAACAACACACGAGCTCACAACTCCATCGACTGAGCTGATACTACTCCTTTCCTATCCTCTTCCCCCTCCCCCCAACTCTTACCTTCAACCACAAATCTCCCTCATCCCACCACACTCCTCTCGACACTTTGTGCCCAATCAATGTTACTCTGTACATTGGGCAGGGCGCGAAATGCTCTCTATCGCTTCTCTGAAGATTTCACGGTGTTTGGGGGGAATCTGACACCCATCCTAATTACGCTACCATCGATCTGGTTCCCTCGTGCGTTTTTTTCCTCTGTCCAGCAGCGGGTCAAAATGCATATGATGCTGTAGGAAGGCTGTAGCAATTAGGGAAGAGGTGTGTATGTGAGTAGGCGCCGGCAATGCAACCCTAAATTGAGAGACATCCAAGACTCACACTGGGTACACGTAATATGGAAAAGGCGAAGGGGTGGGTGAATTAAACAGTGGGGTGAGGGCGAAGAGAAGTAAGGAGGCAAGGAGGACGATGCCCTTTTTTGGTCTCGCACACACCAAACGCACACGTGCACGGGGGGAATGGGGTGGGAAGGACGGGAGGAGAGAGAGAGAGAGAGTCTTGCGGTTTATATTTTCATAAAGAACAGGACGAGAAGCATCTTCAGTGCGAATATCGACAGTCATGGAACTTCAGGAGGCATCACAAAATGTCGATTAATTATTTATTTTTTATAATTGTATCACAGCTTCAAGGGACAACACAAAATGTCGATTAACTATTTTTTTTTAAATTGTATCCCAGCTTCAAGGGACAACACGAAATGTCGACTAATTAATTTTTTTTTTCAAAAACGTATCACAGGACTTGCTTTACCATCAATACTCGGCAGCACTGGACAGTACAGCAGTGGCGGCGATAGAATGGTAAACGGAAAAACAAATGACCAACATCATCATCATGCCTTACTTGGCACAACAACATTGCAAATCAAGTCAACAAACCTTTATTCCCATGCAACAGGAAAACTGTTGTGCCAACAATATAGAGACGGTAAAAAAAAAAAAGAAAAAAGAAAGACAAATTATTTACAAAGATCGCAGTTCCAAGAATGGACAACATGCAGCATATATAAATTATTTTAAAAAATTAGGACGAGTATCAAATACATACGATGCACACACATACACACGCGCATCTTAAACTCATTTTTTCTTGCACGGATTCACCTATTTAACGACAGGTTCAAATAAATGCTAGCGCAGTGGAGCGGCACGTACACAAGTCAAGTCAAGAAATGCTTATTCACAAAAAATAGTGAAAAATCGGCGTGCGCTTATAATATTAAATACACTAATCACACGTACATACCACATCCACCCACCCACATATACCACGGGCAGGCTCATATCTAAACAACAAGTACACATTACCCACACATTTCGTTCCCCTCCACTGTAACCTGGGTTGCGTTCACGCTCCACTACCCTCATACAATATGTAGAGGCCGCTACAGTGTGCGCGTGCACCGTGTGTAGCGCAGCAAATTTACGCGCATGCTCACAGAGTCCGGAAAAAAGAATGGCTGTCGTCAGTGTCGAAGAAAACCTAAAAGCTTTACTTCAGACTATTATGTTGGAGTTAATTGACGATTCGGACGAGGACGAATGTAGAGAGGACTCGTTAAAGACAATTTATGGACAAATAAAAAAAACTGTGGCACATATCTTTCGCTACCGCCAGCGTCCGCCATTTTTGTATGAGCTTTCATACAATCCACTGCGCGCTCGAGAGGTGTAGGAAAAAGTAGCACTACGTGTTCATACATAGTGACTGTGAACGGCTGCGCAGCAATACATAGTCATACATAGTGCCATCGTGAACGCAACCCAGCATCAGAAAGAATGCACTGAAAATGTGTTGTAGCCGCACAGTTTCTATTCTTTTGAGTTAGTCTGCGAGTCCTTGCCTGTTGGCTTCCTGGCGAAGTGCATGGGTGCAGAATGTTTTGGGCTTTAGTGTTTCGTTGTTTTTTCACCTTCGTCCTCTTCTTCTTCTTCTTCTTCCTCTCCTTCTCCTCGGACTGTGCATCCACTACCGTGCTGGATGATTAATAATAATAATACAGGATGCTATACGCGCCTTTCCCCAAATCATTCAGGCTCAAAGCGCGGCGATCTATACCAACATACACGCTCACCTGTCTCATCCACCCTCACACACACCAAATACACATCCATCACTCAAACAGGTGGTGTAAAGGCAGTGAGATCGCTATTAGAAGACGGAAAGAAAATGGAATTTTTATTTTTGAAATTTTTAGATTGACTGCGTCCTGTACCATTATTGAAGGGAGGGAGGAAACCGGAGTGCCCGGAGAAAACCCTCGGTGACCTCAATAGTCTCGTACCTAAGTCACATACGTTCGCCCCTTGCGGGAATCGAACCCGCGACCTTCGGCATAGGAAACCGGCGACTTATCCACTGCGCCACGAGGCCATCCCATGATTAATTTGTTGCTCGTTCTCCTTTTACTGTGAACGCAGCTATTGCTTTTCAGATTTTCGTTAAAAACAACACCAACAACAACAAACAAATGTACAATACCCCATTAGCAACCTTATGCTAACGAGACGTATTCCAACTGACCCACCTCCGACCCAAAGGGTTATAGAAACAACCATAAAACGAACGCTACAGGGGGTGACTGTTCCCTTTCCGCTCACAGTGTCCGGTGGCTTGTTTTCCATGTCTCGTTATATACGCCAAAATCGGCATTTCCATTCATGCCTCACTGTTTCCGCTGACATCAGTGTCCCCCACCCCTGAGGTCTCGCAGCCGTGCCTCACACTTTCCGTTTTCCCCATGCCTCGATGTTTCCGCCGTCATCAGCTTGATCTTCTATTCTGATTGGTCCCGACTGTAAGCAACAATCTACCTTATTTCCATTACCATTACATTCATTCCTCTCGTAATGGTACCTACCTCCATACACATCGCCTGTTGTTCACAGCAAGTGATACATGTACTAACCTATAAAATTTGAGGTGTGAGCGAGCTAAAGGTTAATTGTTATTTCTTTCTGACAGAATAATAACATTAACATATTAAATAATGACAACGCTATCATAAATCTCTTTCCACGTTAAATGTTTGTTTGCAATTTCACTTTGTTCCACCCGTACACCACCATCGCTCCATTCTACCCCATACCACATCGTACTTGCGCAATCTCTCACACTCCTCCAGAAATAGTTCAGTTGAGAGCAATGAACTGATGAACTCTGCCTTCCAGAGATGGCGGGTTGGAAGCAAACATGAAACTGGCTGACAGCATTGGCCATCTTATTGTTGCCATCAGTCCGGTGGATGTTAGGGCCGTTTCTGGGTAACGTGACTGCGATTAGGTCAAAGTTTGGGTTAAATGCGGTTGTTCCCAAATGGGCCCAACCACCCTCTCCTCTTTGTACTGAGTGAGGCTGTCCAACGGTTGTCGTGCTCATGCGGAGAAAGCATCCGGAATTTCCCCCTCCCCCCTCCCCCCTCCACACACACCCTCTCTTCCACTCAGTCCCAAATATTAATCCAAATCAAAATCTTCCTCACTCACGCACTCCTCAGTCCCCACAAAACACAAACTCCAGAGACGAGGACATGACTTGGCTGTAAAGGAAATGAAAGAAAGAGAGTTACGATGACAGTTATTGTCAGAGGCAGCAGTTGGTGTTCCGGGGAACACACATACACACTCTCTCACACACACACCCACGATACAACTGCAAAGACCACAACCCATGATATCGGCGACTACAAAGCCTTTTCGATAACAGTAACACACATCACTTTGGGCATAATTTATGCGTATAGCACTGAGACTGGAATTCCGAAAGCCAAAAAGGAAGGATTGTCATAAACTTCCTGGTGCGTTTTATAAAATAATTAGCTTTATTCTCAGAAGATTCCTACAAACTTGATATTACTTTGTAAAAAGTTTTTAACGTTCCAATTTCACGTCTACACGCATTCATCAAAAGGCCTTTCTTATACAATTACACAAGTTGAGCCACAGAGATAAACTTGAAACACTGAAGACGTAAAATACACAACAGTCGGAACATAACACCAATATACGTTTTGCTAATTTTATGGTTCTCTTCTTTCTCAGCAGAATAATAGTAGAATAATAATTAAAAAGGAATTCAAGAAAACTATATTGAAGAAAACTGTAAGTCCTAGAGTTATAGTTAGTTATTCATTGCTTACAGGCACAAGCGACTGCAAAGAGCCGAATCAGGACCACCACAAAATCAAGACCACAACTCCGCTGAAAGTGGACCCGCCCCTGATCCGCACAAAAGATCTGCCGAAACAACCCCAGTGGCAACACTGAATGCACCCCACCAGCCGGTCACTCCACAATAAAGGCATCCCACGTAGGGGACGCTGAGGCTACACTCCAACCCATCGAACCCCGGTTCACAAAACAAAATTGAACACAAACATCATTATAAAATATCAACAAAAGACATACATTATAAAATGCCTACATTTCCAAATAATAACATCATAGGAAGCCCCAGTGACCACCTGGCAGAAAGCGTCCAATATTCCCAAACTGATCCAACAGACCTCATACACAAATGAGTTTTGTCCCGGAAGAGTTTTCAAGAAAAAAATGTAGGTGACTAGTCTAGCGAAGAAGAAGATAGTATAGTAGATTGATATAACAGAGTAGGAATGAGAAAGAACAAAGGAGAAAGAAAGCGACAGTGGGAATTTAAAGCACTAAATTTCCAGAAAGTGGGGATACTATTTATACTGAAACCCCCGGCACCCCTACGTGGGGAGAATAATATTTTGAAACCCCCGGCACCCCCACGGGAGATAGTAATAAAATAAGAAATAGCTGAACTTAACTATAATATGATTTTATCTCTCTCTGAACAATCCCGTCTCCGGTCTGACAGAAAATTACATTTATCAATTTATGAAAATATTTTATGCATTTACAAAATTATTTAATATTATATTTCCAGCAAGTAAATCACAAAATATAAATATTCACATTTACTGTGTCTGTCATGAACAAAATCCAGAATCACCACAGTGAAAAACAGAAGTAGCCTACACAGTAAATAACACAATATTTTAATGTCATACAAAATAAGCATTCACCTTTTTTTTACAGTCATCTTTCATTCCACTACTCTATCCTAGTCCTATTTCATCCATTTAATCACAGACCCTCTCAGATGCATACGGGAACAGCCTTTTTTTCTCCAAATAGTCCTAGACCAGTCTCCTACCTTTTTTTTCTTGAAAACTCTTCCGGGACAAGACTCCTTATTTGTGTATGAGGTCTGTTGGATCAGCTTGGGAATATTGGACGCTTTTTGCCAGGTGGACACTGGGGCTTCCTATGATGTTATTATTTAGCAATGTAGGCATTTTATATGTATGTGTTTTGTTGATAATTTATAATGACGTTTGTATTCTATTTTGTTTTTGTAAACGGGGGTTCGATAAGTTGGGGTGAAGCCTCAGCCGTCCTCTGCGTGGGATGTCTTTATTGTAAAGTGACTGGCTGGTGGAGAGCTTTCGGTTTTACCACTAGGGTTGTTTCGGCAGATCTTTTATGCGGATCAGGGGTTGTCCGGTCCTGATTTGGCTCGGAAGAGTCCGCTGGACCTAAAGCAATAATAATGTAATGTAATGTCCAAATAGTCTTTATATAGCCGATTCTCATCACCAAAATATTAATGAACTAGGATATATAGTACCACGCAAAGCGAATACATACGCCAAATGCCTATGCCAACAGCCGTCGCTTGTGTCCTAACTCTATAAACACGTGATATATATGTTACCGGCAATATGTGAAATCCCGCATTCTATAGAATGCCTAGATACAGTACGGAATGCCTGCATAGAATTAAGTATAGAATGCCTGAAATCTTATCTAGGCATTCTATACAATACCTGGATTCCATACATTGCTGGTAACATATACACAAATGCCAATTCACTTCATGACAATGATGTTAAAAGAGAAAGTAAGGAAATGCGAACGGAAGAAAGAAAATAAGAAAGGAGGAAAGAAAAGAAGAAAGGAGGATTGGAAAGAAGACGGGAAGAAAGAAAGGAAGACAGGAAAAAAGGAGGAAAGGAAGGAAAGAAGGCGCGTAACTGTCCACATCTAATTTTAGTAGTGAAAAAGGGTCATTTCGTTACCAGCATCAAACATTACTCCGAGCAAATGTATGCTCATGATGCCATCTTTAGAAGTATGGAAGAAGAGAAACTACAAAAGAAAAGAGAAAAGAAAGAAATGAAAAAGGAAGAAATGACGGAACAGGGCTTCCAATGGTCTGAGATAAAAAAAGGAGGAAAATGACCGAGTGACGAGGTCACGAGCGCACGACCCCAAACACTGTCACAACTCTGTCTGCTATAAAAGAAACAATTTTATTAGTGAGAGTGAAGTAGAAGAAAGAAAATAAGTGATTTACAAAAGGTTTGATGTAAGGTCTCACATGAATAGAGAATAATTAAGGCAAATATGGAATTTACCACATTTTAACGATCTTAATTGTTTCATATCTTAAAAGCAAAAACTGAAGAAAAAAAATGGAATGTTCAGCAAAAAGTGACTTACCAAAATCTGCAATTAGAAGATATTTTTCTTGTGCAGCTGACTTAGTAAAACCACAATGAATTCAGAATACAATACACTTATACAGAATACCTTTTGATCCGTAATTGATTTCGTTCGAGCACAAGACGCAAAACGCGTGTCCGACACGTGGAATCTTTCGGATATGTTGACTCAATTTTTCTTCTTCTACCTCCACCTCCATCCAGTCCCATCTCCACTTGTTTTTGCAAGAAACCTCGTCAAACTTTTGGCCGCGTTGAACAAAAATTCGACCCGCCATGTTTGCCTATTCGCAAACAGAACGATGATCCGTTTCCAGTCTTCGAAACCAGCCAATTACAGATCAACCAAACTGAGACTGTGTTACGGATATTTTGGAGCCCCTATGAAATTTTTACCTCGGCAGTTTTCTACGGCGGAACTTTAAAATTTTTCGGCTGAAATTTTTTTTAAATGGCGGAAATTCGCCGAACGGCGGAAGATTGGAAGCCCTGCGGAAGAAGAAAGGGCCATTGCTGATCACATGCAATTTTAGTAGCAATAAAAAAGCACATTGTTTTTGGCCGGTGGGGTTGGGTGGAAAGGTGTGGGGGCATTTAAGGCAAAAATATGCTCACAGCACTGTACGAGGGGCCGGGTAGCTCAGTTGGTAGAGCGTCTTACTAGTAACCTGGTTCGAATCCCGGATTGGCCAATGTGTGACCATATTATTTTCCCCTTACCATCAACTGGTTCGCTGGTGTCAGAATAATGTGACCAGTAGTCGCCTATACGCTTCGGTATCGTGTGACTATAATCTACAGTTACACATTATTACAGCACTGTACTTGGAAGGACATAAGAATTAATATAACGGAGGAAAAGGGAAGAAAGGTAAGGAGAAAAAGAAAAAAAAGGAGACAGAAGGAAGGAGGATAGAAAGACATTTCTGACCGCATCCAAACTTCATAACAAGACAAAACTATTTCGGTGCAAGCGTTTAAGTCAAATAAGTAGTTGTAGCATTCTTCTGGGAGGAAAAGTCGGAAAGAATGAAAAAAGATAAAATAAGAAATGAAGACGAAACAAAATACGACACAAGGACCAACGGAAGAAACCACCGACGGATACCAATTTAATGCAATTTCGATGGCACGAGCTCGAATTAGTATTATTTTAAAACTCTGCTTACGGCAAAATGCTGAAAGGAAAGGATTCAAGTCAATTAAATTCTATAAATATACGCCTTTTCAAGTACTAAAGTGTGACGTTCGACGAAAACAACAGCAGAAGCACAACAAAGTAATAGTAACACCAGCAACTTAAAATTTATTTGGAAAAAAAGGAACAGCAGCAGCAGCAGCAGCAGCAGAAGAAGAAGAAGAAGAAGAAGAAGAAGAAGAAGAAGAAGAAAACTCTCATTCTAAAATTCGATTGGATTCTGAGGTTGAAAAAAAATCTTCTTATTAATCTAAAAACTTTCAAAAACTTCCAAAAACTAATAATTTGCATTAAAATTATTTCAGGTCCATCATTGTGTACGAAATGAACTGAATAATACCAAAGGTAAATAGGGGTAAAATGTGAAATAAGATTCCTATACGAACGAAATTATAAATCAATAAGAAGACTATTATTTTGAAGTAATGTGATTACAAAATGTATTTTTCGTGTTTCTTCTTCTTCTTTCTTTATTCCTTTCTTCATTTTTGTTGTGGTTCTTTACTTCTTTCTTATTTGTTGTTTTCTTTTTTTCTTGTAGTCTGTTACACTCGAATCGATGTTGGTGTTTTTCTTTATCAGTATTTGATTCAGCCCTTCGGATGAGAGTATAAACCGAGGTCTAGTCTGTATCGCATACATTCCATCATAACGGACTTTAAAGATCCTGACGCTCATGTCCTAGACGGGTGAGTGCCGGTGACAAGAAAAACACCCAGCATGCACCTAGGTCCTTCTCCCCCATCCCTGGCTGCCCAGGATTGTGCTCAGTTGTCCGGGCGTCAGACCATGCGCCCAAAGGCTGCGGGTGGGCGTCTCGGGCGCCTTGAGTTAGATCCTGTATCGGCCAGCGCTTTGAGCAGCTCTTGAGCTGGAAAAGCGCTATATAAGAACGATTAAAAAAAAAGCAAAAAAAAAAGCCCCGATGCTGAAGTCCTGATAAGGTGTAACTCTGATTCGTTTATCCACGCAGCCTGCTCACTCATCAACAAGTCTTGAGTCGACGTATGAAGTTTTCCACGTTTATTCAGCACACATCAACAACTGCATACAATCGCCTTTTCACTCTCAAATTTCACTTTCCAACTCACTATCAACAACTCTCCACAACACACGGAGCATCGAATATATAATTTTTTCTCTCAACTCGAGATGACCTCAGGACGTTCTAGAAATGACGCATTACAACCAATAAGAATTAAAGATCGTCATCACTGTCTTACGTCATACATCTCTCTACACATCGTTCTCTCACCTCGACATTCATCGGGAAATTTCTATCGAGAGTAAACACGCAGGTCTAGAGAATTCTCCAATAATATCGACTAACGAAAATTATCAACGTTATACAAAGCCTCTCCTAACAACGGTGTGCCGACAATTAAACACACGACAGATAATCACGCGACCCTTAAACACAGATACTTAATCACGCGTCAGATAAACACAGGGACAGATAATCACTTTACAGATAAACACAGGGGCAGATAATCACTGGACAGATAAACATATGGACAGATAATCACTGCGACAGATTAACACTGGAATTAAAACTTCATAAATAGTATTTAATTTTGTATTGGTTGTATTGTATTGCATAGTTGGAAAGTGAGTATAATTCAAAGAAGCCTGGTACAGTGGTATAAATCTAGTGGAGTTAGTAGAGATCAAAGTTACAGATTTCAATAAAGATATTGATTTTCTGGTTATTGGCTGATATGGCGACACACGCAGATTCTGCTACTTTTGGTGTTTCCACAAAGGGATGTCCAACAGTAATATAGAGAAAGTTTGAGTATGTTAAAGTGCGTAAGAATAAGAATGGAGAAATTTATTGGCGTCGTAAAATGTATCAGAGTTGCAAGTGTAATGCTCATTTGAAGTCATTAGAAGATTAAATCGTCAGCAACAAAGATCAAGAACACACTCATTTATTTTATTTTATTTTATTTTATTTACCTTATTGTCCCTTTTTCCAAGGGAAATTCTGGGCCGCCTCCCCTGGGGAAAGCGTAGTCGCAGCCTGTGGTGCGCCTAAACCCAACCTACCTTAGTTGTGATTTTTGAAATTTTGCTGGGGGAGCAAACCGGAGTACCCGGAGAAAACCCCCGAGACGTTGCCCGAGTCGAAAGTAAATAATGTTCGGAGAAACATAACGCCCCGATGCTGGATCGAACCCACACCTGTCAGGCGCCATTGGTTTCTGGCCTGTGGACAAGGCAAGTTAGTCCCGCCTTAGCCCACTTGGCCACAACGCTCGCTATCAAGGCAACCTGTCAACATCACTCGCTCGTCTTGCTGTCGGTCAAATGAAGGAAAAGGTGAAAGAAACATCTGCAACGCCGGCTGCAGTAGCAGGAATTGTTTCTCGTCAACTGGAAAATCATGTTTTGCAGACGATACCGGAACGAGCAACGCTCGCTCGAAGTCTTCAACGCCACAGAAAAGCTGCACTGGCAGACAACGACGAAGGAGCTGTTTTGCCTCCTCCTCCACCTGATACAAATTTCGACGTTAAACAACGGTTTGCGGATATGATCCTGTACGACTCTGGAAGAGATGGAAACCGAGTGCTCATCTTTGGAAGCAATGGTTTGCTTGATGGACTTGCACGAGCAAAGTTATGACTTGCAGATGGAACGTTCAAGGTTGTTCCTTCAACATTCTTCCAGCTGTACACCATCCATTTCGAACTCGTCCCAGGTAACAATCCAGTTGCAGTCTATTGTCTGGTTCAGAATAAAGATCGACGGACGTACGACATCATCCTGCAACAACTGAAACTACTCATTCCGGTGGCCAATCCAGAACGAATTCTAGTCGACTTCGAGGCGGCTGCGATGTCAGCATTTCAGGCAGCATATCCCTGTGCAGTCATCTCTGGCTGTTATTTTCATCTCTGTCAAAGCGTACTAAGGAAGGTGACTGAAGTTGGGATGAAGCAGGCCTATGAAACTGACAACGTTGTTCGTGGACCAGTCCGATGTCTACCTGCATTAGCTCTTGTTCCTGAAGATGACGTCACGGATGCTTTTGAGCTACTGGCAGATCACATTGGTGAAGTATACGAGCGAATGCCCGAGCTTCTGTCATATTTCGAACACACTTACATTCGTGGACGAAGACGGGCTGGAAGATTACGGACCAAGTTTATTCTCTATCCAACGATGGAATCAGCTGCAGCTGACGGTATTGCCCGAACAACAAACTCAGTAGATGGATGGCACTATGGTCTCCAGTCATTGTTCTTGTGTCATCATCCTACTCTCTGGAAATTCTTGGATGGTATCTCGATTGAATGCAGAAGCAGAAAGCGAGTTTTCTAAAGGGAATATCTGGAGTCAATCAACCGCCAAGGAAAAAGTATCATGACTTGTTGTGATTATATGTCGTATGTTTAAAACTCTTGTGTTAATCTGTCGCTGTGATTATTTGTCAATATGTTTATCTGTCGTGTGATTATTTGTGCCTGTGTTTATCTGACGCGTGATTAAGTGTCTGTGTTTAAGGGTCGTGTGGTTATCTGTCGTGTGTTTAAATGTCAAGGAACCCCTAACAACAATGCAAACTCAAATCAAAGGTAAATAAACTCCATTATTGAATACTTTGCAAAACGAAACGATTAGATCTATCGTGCGCGTTTCAGACATACTACCATTGGCGTTTCAACGTAACATAGTCTTTCATCATCATCATCATCATCATCATCATCATCATCATCATCATCATCATCATCATCATCAACATCATCATCATCATCATCATCATCATCATCATCATCATCATCATCATCATCATCATCATCATCATCATCATCATCATCATCTTCTTCTTCTTCTTCTTCTTCTTCTTCTTCTTCTTCTTCTTCTTCTTCCTCCTCCTTCTAACTAATGTTTCCAATACTTGTTTTTGTGCTCGTTGATGTGGTTGTTCTTCTAAGTGCTTCAGCATCGGAAAATAATATTTTACATTACATTACATGATTATTGCTTTAGGTCCAGCGGACTCTTCCGAGCCAAATCAGGACCAGTATAGCCGAATCAGGACCACAAAATCAAGACCACAACTTCGCTGAAAGAGGACTCGTGCCTGGCCGGCATAAAAGATCTGCCAAAACAACCCTAGTGGTAACACTGAAGGCACTCCACCAGCCAGTCACTTTACAATAAAGACATCCCACGCAGTGGACATTGAGGCTATACTCTAATTTATCGAACCCCCGTTTACAAAAACAAAATAGAATATAAACATCATTATAAAATATTAACAAAACACATACATTATAAAATGCCTACATTGCCGCATAATAACATCATAGGAAGCCCCAGTGACCACCTGGCAGAAAGCGTCCAATATTTCCAAGCTGATCCAACAGACCTCACACACAAATGAGGAGTTTTGTCCCGGAAGAGTTTTCAAGAAAAAATGTAGGTGACTGGTCTAGCGAAGAAGAATATAGTATAGTAGGTCGATAGAACAGAAAAGGAATGAGAAAGAACAAAGGAGAAATACGGCGACAGTGGGAATTTAAAGCACTATATTTCCAGAAAATGGGGATACTATTTATACTGAAACCCCCGGCACCCCTACGTGGGGAGAATAATATTTTGAAAAGTTTGTAGCTCGTAGTAATCAGTTACTTTCCTCCCTGCTACCCCTTCTCTCCCACACCATCCCACATGCTCTCTCTCTCTCTCTCTCTCTCTCTCTCTCTCCCTCTCCCTCTCCTCTCTCTCTCTCTCTCTCTCTCTCTCTCTCTCTCTGTCACTATAGATGAATCCCTACGTTGGCACGTCCATGTTGACAACGTGAGCAAAAAAGTAAGCCGTAATATATATTTACTTTCACGCCTTCAGAATATTTTGACCTTGGATGCAAAGAAGTTATTTTACTATGCTCATATTCTGTCACATATTAATTACGCTTCTGTGGTGTGGGACGGGTGCAGCGTTAATATCCTGAAGAGTTTGAACAGCCTACAACGTCGAGCTGCAAAACTTATTCTCCAAGACCCTTCTCTAACCACCGATCAAAAGATTTAAAAAATAGGAATATTACTACTGAGCCAACAGCTCTTGTTCAACAAATATGTGTTTTTGTTTAAAACGTTAACCATTGGCGGACCCATATACTTAAAATCTCTTTTCGTGCCTTCACACTCACCTTATAGCAACTCAAGGAATAGCTTTGTATGTATCACACCCAGGTTAGATCTGTTTAAAACTAGCATTTCCTACTCTGGCGCATCGCTTTGGAACTCCCTGTCACAACATTTAAAATATGCAAACTCCTGTCCTCGTTTAAGGCTGGTCTGTCTGCCCTAATTCAGAACTAGTTAAAAGTTAAAAAAGTAAAAAACAATTCGAAGGACACGATTATGTATTCTTTCTTTCTCACATGCGTGATAGTATATATAGTGCCGCATATATGCCGCATGTATATGTATATTTTTTATTGAGATACGTTGTACATTTGTATATAGTATATATAGTACTTTTATTTCAATTTTGTGAGTATGATTGCTTGTGTGTATGCGTATGTTATCCTGATAGTATTCATACTACTTATTTGTAGTTCATGTATGTTGTTACAATGTACTCACATCTATTATATATTTGCATGTGTTAAGGACTAGCTGGAAGAAAGGACCTCTGGACCTAAAGCTACTATCCTAATGTAATAAACGTTTTTCAGTTTCAGTTTCAGTTTCTCTCTCTCTCTCTCTCTCTCTCTCTCTCTCTCTCTCTCTCTCTCTCTCTCTCTCTCTCTCTCTCTCTCTCTCTCTCGCTCTTATCTTTCCAATATCTCCTTCTCTTGTCTAACAATATTCAGGCTGGAGAATAAGTCCGAGACAAAAACACTCGCATATGGCCGGGGTCGAGGGGCCGCCAAGATCCCGGTGGGGGGGGGGGGGGGGGTGGGGGGTGCAAGGGCAACGTCCTGCTCAGAGACGTTGAAAGAAATCCTGTTTTAAAGGCAAACTTGTACCCTCTCATGGCACACAAGGGTTAAAATTGTGACCTCTTTCTTGGAAGTAAACACAAAGAATAGGGTATGAAATTTGAGATTAAAAAAAAAAAAAAAAAGAAGCACAACCATACCTGATTTTGTGAAGCCTACTGAACATAAAAAAAAAATTAATCAAGGTACTCTGTTTAACTTGAAATCTTGGCTTTGGGTGCGGTGTTTGAATGACAGTTTCTATGCTGCGTTGAAGGTTAATGTTCTCTTCATTAGCGCTATTTGAAAGTGATACACCGTCACTGACATTCACACTCTCAGCACGACTTGCTCTCTTGAAAACATTGTCCGACTCGACAGTTTCTCGAAACACAAGACAATATCTCTTTTCCTCTCACAAATGATACTTTCACGCTGAAAGCAGATCGTGAAGGAACAGGACGTCGCATTTAAACACACACGTGCCCGGTGCTGGGGAAGTCACTCCTACACGGTGTGGACATAGCCATTCAGTGACACGAAAGTACATGTTCACACGAAAATACACGGTCAGCAGCAAATGACCGAATTTTTTTTCCCCCATTGAATTCCCCCCCCCCCCCCTCCCCCCCCCTTCCACTGAACCTTGCCAGAAAAACGCTGATATCAGCGAATCTGCTGAGAGTTCAACAGGCTGAATATTATTTGCTAGTTTCTTTTTTGTTTTTTCCCCTCTCACTGATTTGGATTTCCTTGTTTGTATTTTCCCTTACTCATCATTCTTTAGGGTGGAGGAGTTTACCTTACTACCTGGTTCATTCAGTCTGTTTCAAAAGAACAGACATCGTCTCTCTTTTCCCCACACCCGTATTGACCTCTCTCTCTCTCTCTCTCTCTCTCTCTCTCTCTCTCTCTCTCTCTCTCTCTCTCTCTCTCTCTCTCTCTCTCTCTCAGCAAATTATCATCTCGTTATTCATCTTTCAGACAAAATTTAACATTTCCACAACAACGCTAAGACATTTTAAAAACATCTCTATCGTATTCTGGTCCAAGCGTGTGGAATTCTCTATTACGAGAGGTAAAGAAAAGTAAATCATTAATTATCGTTGAAAATATATAAATGTGTAAGTGTGTACCTGTGCGGGGTGAGAGTGAGAAGGGAAGGGGTATTGGAGGGGGAATGAAAGGGGGATTATGTGTATTTAGGTGCATTAATATTCTAAGCTTTATCTTGCCATAGCTACATTACATTACATGATTATTGTTTAGGTCCAGCGGACTCTTCCGTGCCAAATCAGGACCAGTGCCATAGTTAAGATACATGTTAGTTTCAAATTCATATTGCGTTAATTGTTTTTGGTTTGTTTAATAAGGACTAGCGGTAAGACAGGTCCATTGACTTAATGTTACTATCCTATTAAAGGTTTAGATTTCGACCCTCTCTCTCTCTCTCACATACAAACACACACACGCACACACACACACACACACCCTCTCTCACTCTCGCTTGTGCCTGTTCTCATGCTTTCTCCCCCATCCAGAATCACTCTATGTTTCTTTTCTTGTTCATCTGCTAGTCGAATCAACGTCCTGATAAATTACCAGGTTTCATCATACGTCTGCGTTTTGTGTATCTTTCCTAATCACTTAGATCTGTGTTTGATCATTTTTTCCTCTCTACACTACTCACCAAGATCTATGTCTGATCTTTTTTTTTTTTTCATAACTACTCTAATCACCTAGATCAATTTTTCCTGTTTACACTATTCACCTAGATCTATGTCTGATCAATTTTTCCTACACTAATCATCCAGATCTATGTCTGATCAAGTTTTCCTGATTACACTATTCACCTAGATCTATGTCTGATCAAATTTTCCTGTTTACACTATTCACCTAGATCTATGTCTGATCAATGTTTCCTGTTTACACTATTCACCTAGATCTATGTCTGATCAATTTTTCCTGTCTACACTAATCACCTAGATCTATGTCTGATCAATTTTTCCTGTTTACACTAATCACCTAGATCTATGTCTGATCAATTTTTCCTGTTTACACTATTCACCTAGATCTATGATCATTGTTTTCCTGTCTGCACTAATCACCTTCTATCAATTTGTCTTTTACTTTACAGTGGTCATTTAAAAAAAATTAATCTCGTTAGCAAAGATATTGTATTTTTTCTGCACAATTTTCCCTTTAATTTGTGTAACTTTTGTATTTTCTGGAATACTTTTAAATCGTAGGGGGTTCAGAACGAGCCAAATGTCTGTCTGTATGTTTGTCGGTCCGTTGAAAGCCATATCTCATGAACCACTGAACAGGTTTTGATCAAACTTCATAGTACACGAATTGCATTCTCTCAAGAATAGGAAACTGAACCGAAATTCATAATTGTTAACTTTTCACTAATGCTAAGCATGTTACATTATTCGTATTAAATTGTGTGTACTTTCACAAAGGTCAAGATCATTTCGCTTCACCATTTTCTAATCACGCTTTGCGATGTATCTAAACACTGGAAGATGTGATTTTTATACTTTTTGGTTTGGTGCTGCTTCAGAACGTGGTCTATGGTTATGTTTCTTTGTGTTTCGTTAACATAAAGCACAGTCACAACACCGCCAACAACATTTACCCATTTGCTACCACGATCCCATATATGGGGGTCGTGGTAGCAAATGGGTTAACTCTTTTGAAAATGAGAATTTCTCCCCAATGTGTGTGAGTATTTAGAAATACATTTGAATGGGTTGCCATCTTGCTTAAACTGTTTCGATAATTTTCTTCTGAGGTTCCATGTGTGCTTGTCTTTTCTGTTCAATTTCTGTTCTCGTTCATAAGACGTAAAACATTAATTTTCATTCGTCCAAAGGGTTACCTTGGACAATTATTTCCGGCCATGCAATATAAAAAGAACAACAATGAAAAAACAGCAATCGAGCATTTACTTTGAATAATAATTTAGAATAATTATTCTCTGAATTAAAAAAAAAAAACATTTTTAACATCTATTTCAACTTGTGTCCGCACAGGTTTTATGTGTTCTTCTATAATCCTTTTTACATCTTGACTTTTTCCACTTGCTTTCTTTCCTCGACTTAATTAAAAATTCTTCTTATCCACTGCTTTTATATTTAAAAAGAAAAGAAAAATAAAGCAACTGACTTTTTTCTTAACGATTTCGTATTATTTTAATTTAAAATACATTGATTTCCTTTCCACGTCTCGGTAACATTTATTTTCTTTTATGCTCTTCATCTCCGGGTTTTTCTTTTTTTTTTGATCACTTGTTTACTATTTCAATCTTATGTCGTAACATTCCATTTCTGACCCTGTCTTTTCTCTCTCACTTTTCTTGTCAGCAACCGTCTATCAAATTAATGTCCTCCCCATACAGTGGGTAAACGATGAAAGATTAAAAAAAAACCACACACACACACAAAAGAAAGAAAAAAAAAAGAAAAAAGAAAAAAAAAGAAAGAAAAAAATTGTTAAGGAAAGAAAAAAAAATCAAACAGAAAGAAATTTTAAAAAAGAAAACAATATAAATAACAAAAGAAAGAACAAATTAACCGAAAATACAAGACATTAAGAATAAAAGACACAGAAAGGAAAATCTGGAAAATAAAGAAGAAAAAAAAAGACAAGAATGGAAGGGAACGTCACAACAGACTCACAAGCAGGCAGACAAATATAAATAGATGATTTGATTTGATTTCTTGTTTATAGGATCCAGTTAATCTTCAGCGGTCACACCTGGACCACAATAAATTATTAAAAAGAAAAAAAAAGAACGAAAGAATGAAAGAAAGAACGAAAGAAAGAAAGAACTCACAACAACCAAGCAAAAGAAGAACGAAAGAATGAACAAAATACAAATAAAAGTGCTTGGCGAAATGAATGGCAATGCCAATTTAAAGCATTATTGGAAGATCACAGACAGTTCAGAGGATTCACATCGGAAGCCACAAAAATCGCGCCATACAATGTAATATTCCTTCCAATGTGCACTCCCACTCGCCACTTCCACAACGTTCTTGACAAGGGTTTCTTCAAATAAAAAAAACAACAAACAACAAACAAAGTTAAAGTAGAACTTGTTTGTGTACTGTCTGTCTGAGTGTTTCGTCTTCATCATTATTTTGTACACCGTTATTTGCTTACTCTTGCTGACTCAGCTCCAACTTTGTACATTTTGTTCCTTGTATAACCTTTGAGGGAAAAGTTGTACAAGAAAGGAAGATATGAATTATAATCTTAGAGAAAAAAGTTGTACAAGGGAATGAGATAGTGGTAAAGGATGATTAAAGATTGCTTAGTCTAGCTTGGTTACAATAGTGACTCCGGTGTACAAAGTGTTAGTATAACGTTGGCACGTGCGATACACATTTCCTTGGTCAGTAATTACTAGCCGGGAAAGTTTATAGTCTACATAGACAGACAATGACGCATACACATGTTCAGACATTCTTTGTGGGCAAGACCATGATTAGTTTTGATCACGTGATAGGTAATGGGGCGCGGTCAGTCACGTGGTAATGACGTAGGAATTAAGACATCTCCTTAAGTAGAGAAATGCTTCCTGGGAAACTTGTACTATTTAACCCAGGACAGACAAAGGATTCGCCCTCTTATCTCTGGTCTCCTACTTCTGACAGACCTAGAACAACTTTGCTCCATCTTGTCTAGGTGTAGCCCTTAGAGTGTTTTAATTCATAATGTGTCTAAGAGCAGGAGAGAATTTATAGTAGTTGTAGAATATATATAGAGTATAAAGTGTAGGGTGTACAATGCTTAGAAATTGGCGTGGGTGCAGAATTAGATGGTAAGTAGTCAGTAAGTTAGCTCGTGAGTGAAGATTGATTTTTAGGGTAAGAACTAGTGGTTTTCCAAGGGAGGAAAGGAGAGTGGAAAAGAGAAGAAAATGAGGTAAGATGAAATGAATTTATTTGAACATTTTATGTATTGTTAGTTACAGTTTATGTGCATGTGAATTTTATGTTTCTTGAATGATGTGTACTAGTTAGATTATTAAAATTGGATAAAATGAAGATAAGCTATAGTTTATTGTGATTTATTTGAGCGCATGGCAAACCCTTTGTGAACGGCAGTGAGACTGGTGCTATTTTGTATGTCTTGTATATTAATTTGGTTTGTCATACCCGATCCCTGTATAAGTACAAGTGAGGTTAGTTAAATTCAACTCTCACATAGATAACGCAATAATAGAGACGCGTTACACTTGTCATCCGAGTGACTTCATGTGATCAGAACTTATTTAGAAGTATTTTCGTCTGATGTTGTGCAACAAAGTATACAATATAAAAGGAAAGCAGCATCTGCCAACACACTTTATTAAGTCTGAGCAAATCAGGCTGACACATATCACATACATATCTATTCCACACACAAATATACTCCAAAAACCTAATAAACTATCGCGCGCGCGCGCACACACACACCACACTCCCCCTTCCACCCACACACACTACACCATCTCCCCCAAAAAACAAACAAAAAACAATTCTAAGTCTGATTTAAAAAAAAACAAAAAAAAACTATTGCATTAGTTTTTGTTAGCAACGACAAATTAAACAAAGAGTAAAATGGCAACATCGTGATGTTTAGACGCAAAACAAGATCTCTTTCAAGAGTAACGAGGTAGACATGTACAATACTGGATCACAGGTTTTCATGACCAGATAAAAGAATTCTTTTCTGGCATCATTAAAACTTCTCCAAAGAACCACAAAGGACAAACAACCACAAAGGACAAATAATGGTGACAATGATACAAACATAAAGTCTAGTCAGAACATTCAAAGCCATGAAGTCAATGGAAAAAAACACAAAAAACACGGTCTAAGTGTATAATCAGGTTAGTTAAGATGTTTGTTCGTATGTGTCTCAGTCACAGTGAGAATGAAATTTAAAAAAAAAATACTGTAGTAGGGCTTACATAAAAAATGTGTGGATCGCAGTGCTCTGGGCAGGTTCAATTCAGGTCTAATTTCATTAACAGAGAGTGAACGACATTATTCCGTTCGCTTTCTCTTACTTGTCTCATAGTCAAGGAAACAGGGGAAGAAAAGTTCTTTAGAGAATGGGAGAGGGTGCTGGAGATAGTGATGTAATGTGCTGACTCAGTCAGATGAAGGGGCGAGCTTAGCGACGAAGACGCCATGGCTTACATACGGGACAGCTCTGGACGCTTTCCCTGATTGGGGTCAGGCTATTCTTCGTCAGTACGTCTAGAGGTGTACTCTAATCCAGATTCCTTGGCCTCAAAGAGTCGCCATATCTTTGACGTTGTTTGCTTTACAGATTCTTGGACTCAAAGAATCGAAATTTCTGTGAAGTTATTTGCGATACAAATTCTTTGGACTCAAAAGATTGGAAATTTCTTGGAAGTTCTTTACAATCACATGAGAAGGTGGGGTTGCATTGTCTGAAACAAAATTATAAAACTGGTCACAATAACCTTAGGAAAATTACACAATTCACATTCCTCGGCCTAAAAGGATCGCAATTTTTAAAAGTCATTTTTATATCAGGTGAACTACAACTACTGTGCTGGGGGGGAGGGAGAGGGAGGATGGGGCGAGGTGGGGGGGAGGAGGAAGGGAAGCAGTCCTGAAATGATTGTGAATAAAATATAGTACAACGTGATTACAATACCTCTGTGTATGCTACAATTGGAGTGTGAGTGACAGAAACAACAAACCAACATCAGGCACAACATGCTTGCTGATCAGCTATCTTACACACACGTCCAAACACATACACAGAGTTGTCAAAACCAAACACATACACAAAGTTGACAAAATTTAAAAACAGAAAACTAGATCAATTGAGTCAATCCATAATAATATTTGTTATTGACCATTCCAAATAAAATACAAATTATCATCATTTATATGTGTCTTTATTAGAAGCCCGAAATTGGCATAGAAAATGTCAAGCCAGAACGAACATTCAAAACAAGTCACTGACCTCAATCACACTGGATGAGGTTCTTTGGCAGAAGAGCCATCTGCGTTTTGTACCGCCTTGCAAAGCAGTTCACTGCTTCTTCAATGCCAGTTTAAGAGAAAGGAAAGGTCATCCTACAGGCCAGATTCTAAGATAAGAAAGCTTAGCGCGAAAATAATAGCATAACATAGCTTTAAGTCGCTCTTCTCCATAGAAACAGGATAGCGTTCCACCATGACTAAATTCCAGATTTTTGTTGACTGTGTAAGCCTTAAATTAAAGCTAGTAGAAGTGAGAGATTCTTTGGAAAATATGCTAAGGAGAATATGCACACCAACAATAAAATAATATAGAAATTTTAAATATAATTTTAATTATAGTTTAATATTGTGCATGTGTGTTTTAAACTTAATCAGAAAGAAAGTGTGTGTTTGTGAGAAAAAGAGAATTTGAAATGAAATAAATATTATAGTTGTGAAAAACCAGAAATAGGGGCGCAGTTCACGATGTCTCATGTGACAGTCTGTAAACAGCACATTGACACTACGGGTATTATAACGGAGACTTATAGGGGCAGACCTTATCCTCGGATTTCCTGATAATTAAAATAATGTATTGTATTTTTAAAAAAAAGGGCGGAGGGGGGGGGGGTGGTGCGCCGGAACCCCCGTAACCACTTCCCCCCCTAGCACAGCCCTGCGCTAAGTCAGATTTCTTGGCCTCAAAGAACCGCAATTTCTCTGAAGTTATTTTCCTATCAATTGGGCTACGGCCATTACGCTGATGAAGAGAGAGGGGGTTAAGGGTGAGGATATGCCTTGACATTGGGAAAAAACACAAAACAACAAACAAACAAAAACTTAAAAACTGAACCCAAATAAATATTTGGGTACAGTGCGAAATACAGCTGCCATCGACTTTGACTTTAAGGATAATATAAAACTGAGTAAAGTTCAGTGATTATTGTGATACGGCGTCCAATGGTCCGACATTCTAACATTTGGCTCGCTCTGACTGATTGCCACTATATCAAATTCCAACATTTGGCTCGCTCTGACTGATTGCCACTATATCAAATTCCAACATTTGGCTCGCTCTGACTGATTGCCACTATATCAAATTCCAACATTTGGCTCGCTCTGACTGATTGCCACTATATCAAATTCCAACATTTGGCTCGCTCTGACTGATTGCCACTATATCAAATTCCAACATTTGGCTCGCTCTGACTGATTGCCACTATATCAAATTCCAACATTTGGCTCGCTCTGACTGATTGCCACTATATCAAATTCCAACATTTGGCTCGCTCTGACTGATTGCCACTATATCAAATTCCAACATTTGGGTCGCTCTGACTGATTGCCACTATATCAAATTCCAACATTTGGCTCGCTCTGACTGATTGCCACTATATCAAATTCCAACATTTGGGTCGCTCTGACTGATTGCCACTATATCAAATTCCAACATTTGGCTCGCTCTGACTGATTGCCACTATATCAAATTCCAACATTTGGCTCGCTCTGACTGACTGCAACTATATCAAATTCCAACATTTGGCTCGTTCTGACTGATTGCCACTATATCAAATTCCAACATTTGGCTCGCTCTGACTGAGTGCCACTATATCAAATTCCAACATTTGGCTCGCTCTGACTGATTGCCACTATATCAAATTCCAACATTTGGCTCGTTGTGACTGATTGCCACTATATCAAAGCATAAAGGAGAACACATGAGGCTTAAAATACTTCAGCAGATCCCAACCTATACAAAGGTTTTGGACACAGTCAATGTAGAGTAACGTTGAATAATTTCTGCAGCAGCAGCACACCACCAGCTTTCAACTTATCCCTTTCATCCATCTATCCTATCTCATAACTCGGAAGTTGTTGGGGCACCACAGATGATCGTTTCATCCATACATATTTCTAAACAACAAAACAATGCGACAGCAGATGCGCTGGATGGGCGAAGGTCAGAGTGATGGACAGAAAGTGGCATTAAGGACAACGCATGCTCCCCACTCTGTCTGGAACCTTTCACTTAATTTCACTTAATGACATTCTCCTCCTACTGCTGCTACACCCTAAGTTACCGACCAGCTACTTTTACTGAATTGGTGTCGGGATAGTTCAGTGGGCAGAGCGACGTGCTCGCGTCCTTAAAAGTTGTGGGTACATGTCCAATTTATTTATTGAATTGGATGGTATGCCTTTCCAAATTTAAGTTAAAGGAACATGTTTAGACATTTAAAGCAGGTCACAGAGCACACCCTTTAGAATTATGTATTAAACACTGTTAGGTACTGAATATGGATGATGAAAGGTAAAGTCCAGGCAAACACTGAGAAAGAGACAACTGAGGGCATTTTGGAGAATGTACGGCTGTCAAAACAAAGCTTGCGATCGGCAGTTTCCAGCAAGCAATTTCAATAAACTGTCAAAACAAACAAAAACGAAATGACGATTTTCGCCAATGCAACATATTTCTGAAAACAAAACCCACTTCTACATAAAACAAACTGATGATTTTCGACACTGATTTTTGTTCTCATTAATACGCTCTTCGGAGGAAATAAAGTTAAGTAGGCCTAAATCCTCTTACCTGATATCAGAATCTTTGCGAAGTTGAAGGCCTCCATATTCGGAAGATAAAAATGCTTCCCTAGCGTCGATAGCGGGGGTATCATTTCTGCAGTCACCGCCCCCTCATCCCCATCCCCAACAGCGGACCCGCCGCAACCGCTGCAGCCGCTCTTCGTCGCCTCCTCCCACGACGTGGACGACACCTCAAAGGAGGAGGAAGAGGAGGAGGAGGAGTAGGAGGAGGACAGCGAGACTACGACGAGGACTCCTATAGGCTTGGAGGAGCGCAGGAAGACGGCCGTGTCGCTATCCTGTAAGAAAGAGCGAGTGTGGAAGGTGGTGGAGAGATAAGCCACTGTTGTCGTCACGTTAGTAGTCCCGTTGTACATATACACATACTCATCGCCATCCTCTATCACTGTACTCGTCGTCTCTAACACAATATTGCTGCTTGTCGTGCTATGGGAGTAGGCGGGCGTGGCTTTCAGGGTCGTCGTCGATGACGTCATCGAGGGTGGTGGCGTCACGGGCTCTGAGGGCGGCAACGTTGTCATGGCGGCGACCTGGGGACGGGTGGTCCTGTCTAACCTATCAGGCAAGTTCACAGTGGTGGTAGTACTTTGTTGCGACTTACTGCCGCTGTCGTTTGCTGTCCCACCTGGCCACAAGTTGTCAAGGTCTGTGTAAGTGTGGGTGTCCACCGTCACGTTAGTCCTACTGTACACGTTAAAATAAAACACGCGCTGGTCCTCGAACTCGGAAGTGCGCAGGTCCGGCACAAGATAGGACGTGGACAGAGCGTCGAAAGGGATGATGGTAATGGCGTCACTTCCGCCGGCCAGGTGCGCATACACCGACGCCTTTTCGGACGCAGAGAGGCGCAGACCTGGATGCAATGTAAACAGAAACGGCAAAACGATAATACACATATCTGCCTACAGCCAAATAACTACAGTGTGGTGACGGGGGCGTTGGCATTGATATAAGAATTAATGTAAACCTATATTAACGCAAGATCCAAAAAGAAAAGCTCACACTAATATCGGTTGACGTTGGCTAATCTTTGGACACATTTTGGATTTTCAATTTTGGGTTTATTGCAAGCTTTATAAATGGATAGTTGTGTTCCATTTTTCTGTTACTTATCAAGTCAGTTCCTATATAAACTTATTTCTGGTACATTTATTTTTTTGACTAGGTAATGCAAGCAGTGATTCTGCCAACTATGTATTACACGGGTATCTTTTTTAAAACATGTCTATATCAGCCGCTGGTGTCACTTAAATGTATGTGTAAAAATATTAGCAGCAAATTTGCATTGACTGAGCTCTGTGTACAGCTAAAGGTAGCGATATCAGTAGTACAACGTTCACATGGCATACCGATGACCCAGGTTCGGATCCCGTGGTGTGGTGCGCAATATAAAAGTGGTAATTTGTCACTGTCCCTCTTAGCAGTATGACTGCTCTGGTGATTCAGTGTTAAAGTCGATCCCTACCTACCCTGCTTTCTCTGGGATGGCTATCCCCGTCTGCCATATCCCCAAATGGTGGGTGTAAACTTCCACGTTCATGCACAAAGGTGGGGAATACGTTCTTAATATTTTAAACCGAGGAGGGGCTTGAAAACGAGACGTTGCATTTCTTAGTACTTGGCAAGCACACCACGGCCTGTATGATTCAGTCATAAATGGAGGTATAGAAACAAATCACCACACCAAACCCATTCCATTTTCACACCCCCAAACCATACCCCCCAAAAACAACAACAACAACAACAACAACGACAATGAAAAATCAAACCATTAACTAGTATGACACAAATAAATAAATGCGAAACATGCATCGTTGTACCATTTTTGCCGACGCTAGCGTTCCGATGAACCAAGGGGGTCAACTCCATGCGCGCAGTTTCGTTGGTCAGGAGAGAGAGTTTGTGCACTACGTCATCAGTGGTGGTGCTCAGCGTAATACACAGGGTCAAAGGCGGCAAGGTGACGTCACGGCAGCCCACCACCTCCACCCAACCCACCAGACTGGACGAGTCAAAGTGTTGTAGGGGTGGTAGAAAGAACTCTTGCCCGCACGTGCTTGCCACTGCTGTGTAGAAGACAGGCACAAATCAGGAGACTGGACACTTTCAATTTAGAAAGGTAACTGCGACCTCAGTGTTCCTAATGAAGATTATTTAGAGTCCACTGTTAATCACAATGGCTTCAAAATGTTTAATTGTGAATCATCTATCTCAAGTGACAAAGCAATATATTAACATTCAAAGTTGTAAATGCATAAAGAACAAGACAGGTCTGAAAGCGGAAGAGGAAAACACGAAAACTCACTTTGAATGGACGCCATAGCCAGATCCAGAAAACCCAGGAAAAGATAACCTGAAACAGAAACGTGGTTCAGTTAGAAATAACTTGCTGTCCGTATTAGATCCACATGACGTGGTTCAGTTAGAAACAAGTTGCAGTCCGTATTAGATCCACATCATCAAAGGCAATATTTTCGGCGACTGCAAAACATTATTTTCTCTTTATTTCTCTTTTGTATCAGCTGAGGCGATGCAGTGGACTACGGACGTTGACACCAGCACGGAGTTGGGAACAAGGGATGCGACCGCCATCACCACAAACAACAATACCAAGCTTTCTGTTAATGCGGTGAGTGAAATTTCTGAGCTGAAAGATCTCGTGACATCCCTTTGTTCTCGAATCTCTGTGCTGGAAACTATCATTCGTGATCAAGATGGAAAAATAAATTATCTGATAGCTGTTTCGAAGCAGACGACGCGAGCGGTACCTGGCAACGATAACTGCCGGTCATATGCACAAGCGCTGAAGTCGCCGGCAGCTGTTTTCAGTTTACCATCTGAAACAGCGAGTCGTCAGAACGCGACACCGATGCCGAAAGCAAGGCCTGTAGCTTCAGGCGACAAGAAAAGCGAAAATCTGCTTGGCCTGTCAAAAAAACATGACGTCAAAACATCGGCGAAACCATCCCGTGACGATATTTCCGCTGACGTTGAAAAAATGGAATGCGGAAGTGATAGGCCTATTGTCATTCTTCACGATTCCGTGCTGAATGGTGTGCAAGAGAAAAGGCTGGGGAAATCATACGGCTTTGAAGCAGTGAAGTGTAAAGCTTACACTATCGCCGACTTGGAACCAGCCCTCAATGCAGCTCACAATAAAGTCCCTCCCAAAGCTGTCGTGGTCCATTGTGGCATCAATAACTTAAAGAATCAGGACCCAAGATCTGCCAGTAAACAATTTGTTCAATCAATCAAGAACATTTCGTCTAACTATCCAACATCTAAGATTGTCATCAGCAAGCTACCTGTTGTGTCCGATTCAAAGTTACAACAGAAGAAAGATCTTTTTAATGCTGTGGTATATGCGGAGTTGGTGGAAGAACAGCAAGTCACCTTTGTCAACAACGACAACCTACCTCTCCATGCCCTGAGAGACGCTGTCCACCCAACCAAGCGGGGCTCTAGTATCTTAGCGGGTAACATCGGCCGTCACGTACACAGGATCGTGTGGGAGAAGCCACGAAGACCTGCACGGCGATTAAACCGTGCAAACCACTTTCCTGGATATTATGACTGGAAAGGCAACTTCTACCCACACTCCCCTATCCACTTTCCAACTCAATGGTATTGACTAAGCAACACCGGGACGTATTCTTTCTGTTTTCATCAAGCGTACGGGATTATCTATAACCTCCTTGACTTCGTTATAAACTGTTAATTTTCACTGTCTTTTTATTGTTAAATGAAAAAAGAAAAATTATCTGTTTTCCAATGGAACTGCAGATCTGTTTCTTCCAATTTACAATATTTACAACAATACTTAATTGATAATGAACATCATATATTGTGTTTGCAATCACTACGTGTTAACAAATATAAATTACCTAAACTGAAAGGTTTCTATTATCCACCTGTGACTAATTTTAATAGTAATAAGGTGCAAGCGGCTATTTACATCAGAAATGATTTGGACTATGACAGTATATCATCGCCAGTTCCCAAGAATATAGCAGACGTATACTCATCTGCGGTGAAATTAAAGGTAAATAAGGATCTGTATATTAATTTCTTATCCATATATTATCCCAGAGGTACTGATAATATCGACAGTGACTGGATACGGTCTTTTGACGTCACAGAACATTGGATTATATGTGGCGATTTTAATACACATTCATCTTTGTGGGATACTAGTTGTCATAGCGTAGCTAATAACAGTTTCTGTGAAAGTGTAATAGACACTGAACTGATTTTAATTAGCGATGGTAGGATCACTCGAATTCCAGATGCGTCTACTCATCGCCCTTCAGCCATAGATTTGACTTTTGTTACTCCGAATCTGGTTGTTGACTGTGTATGGGATGTAGACAATGATCCGCTTGGAAGTGATCACCTACCTATTACTATAACTATTAATAATAATTATGTTGATAATGAAACTGAAAATGATATTATCCCGAAGTATATGTATAGCCGTGCTGATTGGGAAATGTATCAATCTCTATTATTATCGTATGATACAGATTTTGTTAACAATGATAATATTAATGATGTATATGTGAAATTTGTGCAGCAAATTCATTTAGCGGCAGAAAAGTCTATTCCTCAGAAAAGAACCTTTATTAAGAAAAAACATACAGGAAATATCTGGTGGAATGACATTTGTGAAACAGCAGTAAAAGATAAAAAGATTGCATATAAAAACTGGTTAAAACATAGAACAGAAGAATATTTCAAAGAAATGAAAACAGCTAAAATTAAATGTAATAAAATAATTGCTTTAGAAAAAAGAAAGTTCTGGTCTGAATATTGTAAATCTGAAGTAAATAATTCTCAAGATGCTGCAAAATTATGGAAGAAATTATCAGAAATGAGAAACGGATTTCAGCTTCCCCAATGTCCTCTAAAATTAGTTGATAATTATTTTCCGTCACCTAAAGAAAAAGCTGAAGAATTTGTGAAAGTTTTTGCTAATGCTAGTAATTCAAATAATCTGCCACCTAACGTTAAAAATGAAAGAGAACATCTAGAACATACTGAAGAATATAAAATACCCCCTTCAGATAATACTTTATATATAAACTCAGAAATTAAATGTGAGGAAGTTAAAAATGCAATTTTAAATTTAGGAAGAAAAAAGTCTGCTGTAGGATTAGATGGCATATCATATAACTTACTGATGCATCTACCTGATAAGTGGATACAAAATCTACATAATATTATTAACAAATGTTGGACTACGGGCACTATTCCTGATTGTTGGAAATCTTCTGTAGTAATTCCTATTCTAAAATCAGGCAAGCCCCGATCAGTTACTTCAAGTTATAGACCAATAGCACTAACGTCCCATGTATGCAAAGTAATGGAAAAGATTATTTTAGAACGGATGTCTTACTATTGTATGAAACATAAAATTATTCCACTTCATCAGGCTGGATTTCAAAAAGGAAGATCGACAGTAGATCATTTAGTAAAAATCACGACTCATATTAAAAGGCAATTTGCTAAAAGAAAGAGTGTGCTAGCAACATTTTTTGATATCACCAAAGCATACGACAGAGTTTGGCATGCTCGATTATTATACAAACTGAAATCAATTGGTTTATCTGGCCGTATGTATAATTATATTGGCACGTTTTTAAAAGATAGAACTATAAAGGTAAAAGTAGGGAATTCATATTCGTCAAGCTATAAGACTAATATGGGAATTCCACAAGGATCTATAATTTCTCCGCTTTTATTTAATATATTAATTTATGATTTACCAGGAGTATTAAGCAATAAAGTGTCACTTGTTCAATATGCAGATGACTTAGCAATATGGATGAATGTAAATTTAAAAAGGAAAACATCTTTGTATGAAATAAAATATATAACTAAATTATATCAACAAGAAATAAATAATATCAGTCATTATATGAATCAAAATGGTCTTGAGTTGTCTAAAGAAAAAACAAACTTGGTACTATTTAATCATGGTCAGGAACCAAGACAATTTCCAAAATTAAAAATTAAAAATGAAGAACTCAAGTATGTGAAAGAGGTTAAATTTTTAGGCGTATATTTAACATGCAAACTAACATGGAAAAGACATATAGAATATTTAATACAAAAAGCTATCAAAAGTTATAATTTAATGAAAATTATTAACAGACAAAAATGGGGACAAGATGTAAAAACACTGATTCATTTAGCTTCTGCTTTAGTGAGATCCAAATTATCATACGGACAGGAAGCGTATTTTTCAGCCCCAAAATGCTATCTTAAAAAATTGCAGAGTTTAGACAGTAAAGCAATAAAATTAGCGCTGGGGGTCCCAATTCATACAAAAACTATAGAGGCATATAAACTTGCAGGTGTTATTCCCCTTGATGAATGGAGAAAGTTAGCATGTGCCAAATACATAATAAGAGCAAGTGCAGTTAACAACAGTACTATTGAAGAACTGTTTATCCGATCCGATACAGCTTTTCCCAAATATGCCCAAAAGGTGCACTCTTTTCAAACAATTGGTACCTTTACGAAAGATCTTATTCAAGCAGAATTAATGCATATTGAAAATTTACAAAAAAATATAATTTCACCAGTACCTACTTGGGAAATTGCAAAGGCAAATTATGATATTCATTATTGTAATGTAAACAAGAATCATAACGCACAATTCACGGCGGTTGAAGCACGACATCATATGTATGAAAAGTATTCTGGACATTTGAAAATATATACCGATGGATCTGTTTTTAAAACAGGTGAGGCCGGATCAGCGTTTGTAATACCGGATTTTAATATATCAGAATCCTATTATTTGGGTAAAGGATATTCCATTTTCACTGCTGAATTAATTGCGATATTAATGGCTCTTAATAAAATTTCAAATCTAGCTTTGAGTACATTTAGTATAGTTATTTGTGTAGATTCTATGTCTGCTTTGCAGGCACTGAATTCAAATTGTCATGGTGAAAGAAAAGAAATTATTGTAGAAATTATAAATATTATTAATAGTTTGATAACTAACGGTACTCAGGTGAACTTTTGCTGGATTCCATCACATTGTGGATTTCTTTATAACGATTGGGCTGATAATGCTGCTAAACTCGGTGCTTTAAATATTAACTCACAGGCAATAACGATACCATTATCGTCTAAAGAAATTCAAAATTCTATAGAAAATAAATTTGTGAAAGCGTTTAAATTCAATCTGAGTTATGATAAACCTTGTGGAATTACCAGATCAGTTTTAAGCATGGCACATAGAATAATACTAAATTCAATTAAAACAAAATATTGTAAAAATGTTAACTGCATATGTAATGAAAGTGTATCTTTGAAGCATATATTACTTGAATGTAGTTACTTTCGTCTTTTTTTGCCCACGGATTTACAAACTATGAGTTCTATTGATAACATCAGTTTTGCTGTGAGCGTTAGATTGGCCAAAGCTTTAATTGATTCTCCAGTAGCTCGGTTCATTTGATTAGTTAATTTAATTTAATTTAATGTGGTTTGTGAGTGCGCATGTATGCGTGCATGTGTGAATGCGTGTGTGAATATGAATGTGCGTCTTATCATTTTGATGAAGAAGACGTTAATAAAACAACCAACCAACCAACCTGCTCAAGGCGCTGGACGAAACAGGATCTAACTCAAGCCGCCTGAAGCGCCCACAGGAAGAAGAAGAAGAAGAAGAAGAAGAAGAAGAAGAAGAAGAAGAAGAAGAAGAAGAAGAAGAAGAAGAAGAAGAAGAAGATGATGATGATGATGATGCTGATGATGATGATGATGATGATGATGATGATGATGATGAAGCAGAAGAAGAAGAAGAAGCAGCAGCAGCAGCAGAAGAAGAAGAAGAAGAAGAAGAAGAAGAAGAAGAAGAAGAAGATGATGATGATGATGATGATGATGATGATGATGATGATGATGATGATGATGATGAAGAAGAAGAAGAAGAAGAAGAAGAAGAAGAAGAAGAAGAAGAAGAAGAAGAAGAAGAAGAAGAAGAAGAAGGCGCCCGACGAGAGAAACAATGTATGAGGTTGCAGAAACCGACATTTGAAGAAAAAGTCAGGAGCAAGTCTGAACTGAAAGGACGAATGGCGACGGGATCAAATCCTGTAAAAGCTAGGAATCAGAAGGGATTTCTAGAAACTTAATTTCATTTAAACTACTGCACTTGTCCGAACTCAATTCTAAAGTGGTTTATCTCCATAAATGAAGAAAGAGGATGAGAAGCAGAAGAAGAACAAGTTGTGTGTGTGTGTGTGTGTATGTGTGTGTGCGAGAGCGAGAGAGAGAGAAAGAGAGAGAGAAGGGATGGAGGGGGGGGGTAGGAGTTACGAAACTGATAAGCCATGATTGTTTACTTTTTTAATTTCTGGAGAATGGGTTGGATCGAGGCAGGAATGCCAATCTTACGACATCTGATAAAACTACATTCTTTCTCTTTTTAGCTTTATCTTCTTCCTTCATCTATTTCGCCTCGTTCAAAACTATTCCAATCCCACAGGCCACAAATCAAGAGTGTTTTGTACACAGTTAAGAATAAGTACGATGCAAACTACGAACTCCTTTATCCTTCTCCTCACCTGTCTCCCACCCTCTTTCTCTACCACACAACAAACCGTCACTCAACATTACCATTTCTCGTACCCCTTTGTGCTGTCTGTTTTGTTGGATACTATCTTATTGGAGACTTATAAAGACTGTGCAGACAGGAAAGCAATAGAAGGGGCAAGGAAACAACACCCTGCTATTAAAATTAACATCCCATTATTTAAAAAAAAGAAGAAATATACAAGAAAATTCAAAAAAAGATAAAATGATATTGTTTGCATTGGCAAAAAATTATAACAATAAAACATATTATTAATGACTTCAGTGTAACAAGACAATATATTCCAAAGAAAATTCTTACTGTTCAAAATAAAAATGTTGACTATTGGATAATCATAGCAAAGTCTATAATTCATAGTCGTGTTGGACATTTTCTATAAAAATAACAATCATATTATTGCATAAACAGTCATCACATAAAGATGACTTTAATTATGAGATTATTGCATAAGATGGAAGTTACTTTGTTATATATAATTATTTATATACGGTTTGATTTGATTTTCTTCTTCTTAATTTTGTTTTCTTAATTATTTCACTACATCAAATCAAGTGTTGTTGAATATGCTTAATTTGTTTTTTCCTCTCCCACTGGCATTGTTTCACTTCCTCTCTTCCCCTCTCCCTAGTCTTTACCCCCCTCCCACCTTCCTTTGTTTAAATAGTTTGTTTTCTAGTCTAAATTCACTTTGGCGAATAGACGTTAAATGAAATTAACATAACAACATCCTTGTATTCTTGTATCATTTCCTCTGATTACAAACAGAATGATAAAATACTACAAGGTGATCATAATTATTGGCGAATATGAACGGCAAGATGATTTTTGTAAAATAAAAATCATAATCCTATTAAAATAAAGTAAAGCATAACTAAATTTTAAAAATGTACAGCAGGATAAACAAAGAGATAAGATAAAATAATAAAGACAGGAATAAATAAGGTAAGTGAACGCTGCAAATTATAAAACACGTCTTGTAAAGAGAACAAAAATAGACATAGCAGATGTAATCTGAGTTAAGAACAGAGTTATTCAAAGCTTTAAATGCTTTAATAACGTTTTAGTTCTTAAGGTGTTTGTACACATAGAGAGGAAGGTTGTAAGGGGAGGGAAGGTGGGAGAGAGAGAGTGAGAGGAGGTAGTAGTTGGAGGGGGGGGGGGGTTGGAGAGACGCCGACGGGTGCACGAGGAGATGACCGCACTAATGCCACTTGTCAATCCTTGATCAGAACTGCTACAAACAATTCTAGGAAGAGGGGAGGGAGTGGGGTGGGGAGAGGGGAAACTAATATTGGAGTGGGGAGAGGTGGTTGAAGGAACGCAAGGGATCTTGCCTGCGTGAGTTTAGAGAACATAATTTAGCCCTAGATGTGAAATCGTTAACGACAGAAACGCCAAGGGGTGAAGGGGGGGGGGGGAGAGAAAGGTGAGGGGAGGGAGAGAAGGGTACAGATCATACGGAATCAATCAGCATGAGAAGTGAGCATTATTTTTCTGCCATCCAGACGATGTTAGTGGTGGCGATGATGAAGAGGATGAGTATTAGGATGGTGATGATGAAAGTTACTGGTTTTGTTGCCCCTGCTCCAGTCAGTGTTTGGGGGTGTCACCAATAGACGATAGTCGTAATGCTAATAAAAAAAACAACACACACACACAAAAACACATTATAAGTTTTAGAGAGCGATAGAAAGTGAGAGTGGGTGGGTGGGGGGGGGGGGTGAAGGAATCTTGATCAATACTACGCAAAACAAATTCTAGGGAACTAAAGTCCAGTTTTCGTAACTTCCGAAAATATATATAAAAAAAAAATCCAACCAAAATCAAATGCAATAATTTTTCCCTGTTAGCATGTTCTTGTGACCTTTCTATTTCTTATGGGAAGGGGAGGGGAGAGGATGTAGCTCACTACAGACAGGTTAATTATGTTTGTGTGTGTGTGAGTGTGTGTGTGGCTAGATAGAAACGCCTTTAATCTGACATACACTTAAACCTCTACGTACTTTCTTTTGACGGACCCAGTTATTTTGACGTCAAACATTGTTCCGTTAGGGTTAGGGCTGTATTAGGCTTAGGGTTAGGTTAAGGGTTAGGGTTTGGGTTAGAGTTAGGGTTAAGGTTAGCTTCAAAAAATGGACAAATTTGTTTAAAAAAAAAAGTCAAAGTAACGTATGTGGAGTTTCATGAAAGTCATCACAACGGCATTTCTACACGGTGTGTGTGTGTGTGTGTGTGTGTGTGTGTGTGGGGGGGGGGTAGGGGTGTGTGTGTGTGTGTGTGTGTGTTTTGTTTTTTTAAGTTTTTGAAAAACAAATGTAGACTAGAATTTACTCATGCGACATTCTGATCACAGATCGAATAAGAAACAAAAATCGTGTGAAGATTTTTAAAACAAATATGCACACAAAGACAATTTGCAGTGGGTACATCTCGCGGGGGTTTAAAAAAATCAACTACAATGACAGTTGCTGAAACATACAATGATGCTACAAGTGGCCCGCCGTCTCAGCAAGGGAGACCACTCTTCTCTGCATGTTTACAGAGACCATTCTCACCCGGGCGGTATGGCGACATTCTATGTACATAGACCTTTATCCTTTTCACCGCACAAATTGCGTACCTCTATGATTCGGTGTGAAAACAGACAAGAAATTACCCCCCAAGTCAAAATTACTATACCATAGACAGATTTAGCTGTCAAAGCGTAAACGTTCTGATGAAGACCACCTCACTTGATGTAGCCTATCCGAAAACCCATCATCGTGAGCCACAGCGAGCAGCCAGGCTTACAAGTTCAGAGACACCATGACCAAACATTTCATACATAGAATAACGGGTAACATTTCGCGTTTAGCCTTGAGTAACTCCGGATGGTGAGCTAATCAAATAAAAAAAACCTGACTTCGTGATTGTAGAAGGACATACTTGGTTATCGTTCTGATATTGTGGTCGACTTTGCTAAAGAAACAGAACAATAATCGCACCCCGTATTGGAATGTGAGTGAAGTCAATATTTACTACTAGTATTACGTATAGGTACAGGCGCCTGTGAACAGTACTAGCCCCATCCCCACTTGCTCTGTATTGGATCGCCTGCGAAACTCTGTTTCTTAATCAACAAAATGGCTTGTGCATGCAGTAGCAGGGACAAATGAGGACGATAGATTGGAGGAATTCGGAAAGTCAACACTTATCCTATCCTATCCCGTAATTTAAAGGTCGTTGGGGCACCACATATGATCGTTGAACCAGCATGCTCCATCTTTCATTAGTCAATACACTAACACGAATTGGCGTTAAGTCTTTCATCCGTCTCCCCTTCTCCAACCCTTCTCAAGCAACACCTTTCCTTCTTCTTATTCTTCCTATTTCTTCTTCGTCCTCTTTCCTATACACACCCCTCCCCCCCCCTAACTTTTCGTTCTTCTATAGCCTCACTAGGCCATTCTGTGGAACCGAGTTGGTGTCAAGTAGGTACGTACTTCTTTCTCCCCACTGCCTTCACTCACTTCTTCCTATCTTCCATCTCTTTGTGTCCTGTTCCTTTTCCACTTA
>CM072517.1:16550789-16698289 GCA_036898135.1 Oncomelania hupensis
CCCCCCACCCCCCGGTCGATATGTTCTAAGAACCCATACGAATGCTAACGTCTTTTTGTACAAAGACTGTGGGAACATAGACGCTAGGGTGAACATAGGCCTGGAGAAACAGAGGATTGGGAGAACAGAGATCTGGGGAAACACTGACCTGAAGAAACACACAGCTGGAGGAACATAGACATGCTCTGAGCTGCAGCGAACAAATGGCTACTTCTACAGTATGTTTTACTCTCGTTCCAGGACCATCTAAAAAAAGAGCACGTCTGGGTAGATATTGACACAACAGTCATAAATCGATTCGGGACTCATTGTGTCACTTAACTCAGGGCCGGACCTGGGAAAAGTCGAGGGGGGTGGGAGGGGGTTACAGATTCAGCGAAGGATGCAAAATGGTGCAATCTGAACCTTGAAAAAGCCATTTGTGATGATCTGGGACTTTGAGCTTTTTGAACAATTGAACTGACAAACTCTGGGGTACAAAATTTATCCTCTGCCCCTCCATTAAAAAAAAACCACACACACAAACATTTATTTATAAGAAGAGATGTATATTATTATTATTCACTACTTTTTGTTGAACGTTAACGGTATAAAGCTTTACCTTGTAGTTTATGAACGTCACCGCCCTGCTTTCACTTTCAGTCTTGCTGCACTAGGTTCCTCTGCATTAGTACCATTTGTGAATTGTATCTTCTGTCAAAACAGTTCACTGCCTCTTTGAAGTCAATATCAACATTCCTGTGCACTTTCAATAAAGCAAGTCCATTGAGTCTCTGTTGCCCCATTGTAGAGCGCAGGTAGTTTTTCAGGTTGCACAACTGACTGTTAGAACGCTCACACTCGGCAGTAGTGACAGGCAGAGTGCAAAGGTTCTTTAGCATGATGAACAGGTTGGGATAAAAATCCCTGTCACAATGTTTCAGTGCTTCTGATGCCGTGGATGGGATGATAGCTGTCGCATTCTCAGCAGCACTTCACCATTTGCAAACCCACCTTTGGTATTCTGCATCAAGGGTAGCGTTGTCTGGTAGGACAGACTCCCACAACATTGCCAGTGTCTTCACCCCTTCTGGAACCTTCATGAAACCATCCTGGCTGTCTATTAAAGTGCTTGCACCGGACAGAGACCATCAACTGCTAGGTCAGCAATTTTGAACCTCGAGTCCAATACAGTTGACAGGTGTTCCAAGAAAGGAATGGCAATGCTAATTTTGAAATATTCTTCTGGAGTGGCCGCAGGTTGGTTGTCACGGAGAGTCTGTCGGGATGCTTGACAAGGAACAATAACATCAGTTGTCAAAGAATTTGCAATTTTGCTGACTTCACCAAACCAGGCAACGAACGCTGTGATCATAATTATCAACTTAGCATCTTAATTAATATTTCTAAAAAGTCGTTTTTGGGGGATTAGGGCAGTATCAAGGTGAAGATGCTGGAAGGGGCTTGCGGCCAGAACAAGAAAATATGGCTGCATTTACTAATTTAGGCTTAGGGGTTGGGTTACTTGGTCGTTTCAACGGGAAAACGCTTTGGACGTTTCAACAGATCCCTTGAAATGGATTTCCGTTGAATTGTCTATAAATAACTCTTTGTACCTTGGACCAAAAATGACTAAAAACTGCAATGTTTTAAAAACAATTTTTAAAAAATTAAAACTTCCTTGCATAAAAAAAATTCACTTAATTTTTTTTAGTTTGGACTTTAGTTTTAGTTTAGTTTACTTCCGGAACTCAGGTAACCCCCCCCCCCCCCTCACCCCTCCCCTCCTGGGTCCGGCCCTGTAACTGACTGTAAGTCGAATCAAGAGGGAGTGCATCGTAAAAAAGTCGAATCTTCTCTACGACTGCGTAGCAGCTGTAAATGCGACTTATTGCAAAAGCATTAAAATAATCCCCTCAGCCATCGCCTAGTGGTATAGTAATAAATACGTTTCGTTCAGTTACTGCTAACTGCTTACAGTACACATATTTTTTCGGTCACTATCATCTACGTAGCTCCTTCAAATGCGGTTTATAGCGACGGCGTAAACTAAAGATCGAATCTACTCGGCCATTATCTCGCTGCTTTGAATGCGTGTAATTGCGAAGGCGTAAAAAAATTCTATTCGGCCACTGTGTAGATCTGACAGCGCTTTGTTGCGAAGGCATAAAAAAGCCTCTCAGTGACACCGTAGCAGCAATAAATGCGACTTGTTGACAAGGCGTTAAAAAAATCATCTTTCCGGTCCGTACATAACAGAACAGACTGCGCCTTTTGTATGTGTGCTTGTGTGTGTATGTGTGTGTGTGTGCGTGTGGGTGTGCGTGTGTGTGTGTGTTCCTGTCTGATTAAACAAAAAGTTATTTCACTACCCATGTAGGCGATATCTGCGCTGCCTTCTCACCGAAAGCGCGACATCCCCCGCAAGAGCACTGCCACCCAGGACATAGTGCAATCTGGACGTATTGGTGTATCTGGCAACTCCTCGGACTAAGCCCCAGGATCTTTGTCCGTGCGAGGGAAAGTATGCATGCCCAGAATAGACCTCTGATTATCCTCTCATCCGAAGGAGCAAGAGTACTGATTGGCCTCATTCTTAAAATCATTATTTCACCTCCTTTGTGGATTGAACTCGAACACCTTTGCTCGGCATTGGCAACTTCGGCACTGGAGACTAACCGCTCTACTTCGACGCTAACAGCCCCCATCCACCCCCACCCCTCCGCCTTGCGACCATTGCATCGCAGTATTGAATGCGTTATATTGCAAAGGCGTCAACATTCCTGACCATTGCATCGCAGTATTAAATGCGCTATATTGCGAACGCATAAACAATAAATTAATTAATTAAAAACCTCTTCGGCCTCAGCAAGCTTGGATCATTTCATTTTACAACCCGAACAAGTGATAAACGCGATATCAAATGTCGGTCAGCTGCTTCGCTTGATTAAATCCATTTCCATCAAAACACATGCACAAAAGAAAGTTTGCCGAAATGGAATGTTTTATCTCTAAACGAAAACGGAGTGATGTCAAATCTCGGTCGGCTGGTCCGTTTATCAAATATCAAAGATGAAATTCTTGTCCATCAAGACATGCACAACTGCCTTTGATTTCCATCTGTCACGAGAAACAGCGCAAAAGTTCATCCAACAAAGTCGCAAGTCATTCAAAAATAAAGCCTGACTTTAATCTAACGGACATTCAACGAACGCTTTCGAATAACTTGCTATTTGTATGTACAACTGTGCAAAGCCAATATTGATAGAAATCACCAAACCCCCGCGTGGGTGCGCAAAAACAAGAAAATCCTTTAAGCAACAGAGCCGCACTTTTTTTTTAAATGCAAGAAAAGGGATGCGGACAAAAAAAAAAAAGACGACCACGAACTGCACGAAGGAGAAAAAATATGCCACAACAAATTTCAAGGATACAAAATAAATATTTTTAAAATATTTTATTTTTATATCCTATTCTATCCTATCCTGTCCCGTAACTCCGAGGTCGTAGGGGCACCACAGATGATTGTTTAACCAGCGTAGTCCATTTTTCCCTGTCCTCAGCAACCCTGATTATTTCGCTCAGTGTCAAACCAGTCCATTCTTGAATGTTGTCCTCCCACCTCTTTTTCGGTTTCCCTCTTCTTCTACCTCCTTGCACTGTGCCTTGCAGGATGGTCTTTGCAAGACCTAATGATCTGGTGAGGTGGCCATACCAACGGAGTTTCCTTTTTTCACCACTGTGATCAAGTCTTCGTATTGTCCAATGGCTTGTGTGATGGTCTGTCGGACTTCGTCGTTGGTGATGTGCTGGGTATAGGAAATACCCAGAAGTCTTCTGTAGCACCTCATCTCCATCTTTGTATTCTTCGTTGGAGATCTGCTGTGAGAGTCCATGTTTCGCAAGCATATAGGAAGATGGAGATGACAAGGGAGCGCAGCAGTCTTACCTTGGAATGTAGACTGATGGTTCTGTCTTTCCAAATTGGCTTCAACCACGCCAGGGCAGCAGCTGTTTGTGCGATCCTGGAGAGGACTTCATGTCGGGATCCTAAATATTTGAAGCTATGCACTGTGTTGAGGGATTGGACTTGAACTTTGATGTCCGTGTTGATGCCATTGGTGTTGTTTGTCATCATGTTGGCCTTCTCTGCACTTATTTCCATTCCATAGGCTCTAGAGGTGGTGTCAAGCCTCTGTACCAGCTGTTCAAGTTCTTGTTTCTCTCCAGCCAATCCATCAATGTCATCCGCAAAACGAAGGTTGGAGATTGCTCTTCCCCCTATGCTGATTGTGCCTTCGTGATCTGCAAGGGCATCTGACATGATGCGCTCTAGGAAGATTTTGAAGAGTGTTGGAGAGAGTAGGCATCCTTGACGCACACCGATTGTTGTTCTGAACTAGTTTCCGATGGCGCTGTTGTGGAGGACTGCACTGGTTGCCTTGTCATGCAGGCTTTTGATACTTCAATAATTTTAGGGCTGATGTTGTACACTCTCATGGTTGCCCACAGAGCTGCAAGCCAGACCCGGTCAAACGCCTTTTTGAAGTCTACGAACACATGATATAGATGTTGTTTGTGCTGTAGGTATTTCTCGCAGATTATTCTGAGGTTGAAAATCTGTTCAGTGGTACTTTGCCCTACCCTGAATCCTGCTTGCTCTTCAGTATAAATTGTTTAGCTTGGGATTCATCAGTTTGTTGAGTATTATTTTCAGGAGGACCTTGCTGGGATGGCTGATGAGGCTAATGGTGCGGTAATTTTCACATTCCTGAAGGTTACCTTTTTTGGGAAGAGTGATGACATGCGACTGGGTCCATGGTGTAGGCCACTCCCCACTCTGCCAGATCTTGTTACAGATAATGGTGAGAGCGTCAATCATTGCTTCTCCTCCTGCTTGAAGCAGTTCCGCGGGTAAGTTGTCCACTCCCGCTGACTTCCCCTTCTTCAGCGATTGCACTGCTGCCTCAACTCCTTCTCGGAGAATTGAGAGGATTTCTTCTTCTTCTCTGTTCTCTGGACATGCTAGAACTGATGGGTATCCGTTGGGTGTGTGGTTGTAAAGATCAGAGCAGTACTGTGTCCATCTGTCCAATACTTCTTGTTCTTCTGTAAGGCATATGCCAGACTTGCTTTGGATCGTGGAGACCTTGGGCTGTTTAACACTTGTCAGCCGTTTCACAGTCTGGTAGGCCTTCTTGCTGTTGTTCTTGTTCAGACTGTTCTCTATTTCCTGGCATTGATCTTCTATCCAGTTCTCCTTTGCTGTGCGCATGCCTTTTCGGATGTCATTGTTGATTTTTCGGTAGGCATCAGCTCCCTGTGAGGTGTTCTTTTTCTATTTCATCCTCTTCGTTTATTACACAGGTCCAAAAGTTCATGTGTGATCCACAGCTTCTTCTTTGGCCGGTGCTTTTCAAGGATCTCCGTGGCGGCATCTTTCACAGCTAAGTTGAAGTTGGTCATGGTGTTGACATCTCCTTCACCAGCTCCAAAAATGAGCAGTGGTGAAAATTTCCCTCCAATTGTGGCCTGAAATATTTCTGCCACCTCCGGGTCTTGCAATTTTTCCAGGTCGAACTTCAGTCTAGTGCACTTTGCTGTGTTTACTCTCTTCAAGTGAAGCCGGAAAGACATCATCACGAGATTTTGGTCACTTCAGATGTCTGCTCCTGGAAAAGTGCGTGTCCTGCCAATGTTGATGCTTGATCTGAAGCGTTTCTTGACCATGATGTAGTCGATCTGGTTGTGATGCTCCCCGCCAGGAATATGCCATGTCCATCGTGTGGAATTTTTGTGGAGACCAAGCGTGTTTGCCAGTATCAGATTGTTGTATCTGGCAAACTCCAACAGCCTCAGACCCCTGTCATCTGTCTCGTTGTTGCAGTGGAGTCCACATGTGTCGCCCCAGTTGTGATGCGCATCTTGGCCAACCTTGGCATTCCAGTCGGCACTTGGTCAATTATTTTTTATATAATTATGTAAAACTCAACCTACACCCCCCACCTCACCCCAATCTATCCCATCTAATAAGACACACTCTCGTACGCTACCCACCATCTTCGCTCCCTCTCTTTGATCAAGAACAAGACTACAGAGAAGAAGAAGAAGAAGAAGAAGAAGAAGAAGAAGAAGAAGAAGAAGAAGAAGAAGAAGAAGAAGAAGAGAAGAAGAAGCAAATTTAAAAGTACTTGGATGAAAAGGCATTATATTAAATTTAAAAAAGACAAGGAAACGCCTATTCCGGTACTCCCATAATATCTCCACCCTTTCGTCTTTTGTCCCCTTTCTTGCCTTATTATTATTATTATTATTATTGCAGAACACGTTTTTATGTTCCCAAAGTACTGAATTGCTCTTGTTTTTCTATAACACGGATTGGCATTATAAAGACACTGAAAATAATCTTGTGAGCTCCCTCCGGAACTCAACGCACTCAAACTCCTTTTAGAAAACTACGGACAGCCTACGCTTTATTCTTCACTAAAAATATCTTGGGCCTTATAGTATGATATATCTGAAACACAGACATCCTTACAGGCATTATGCCTTATTTTAAAGTGAGACTGAGGTCTAGATCAAAATTGCGAAGAAACAACGACGACAACAACAACACATGTTTAAATCACGCTTCATTAGACAGAAATAATATATTGATACGTTTTGGAGTTTTGGAGAAGTGTATACTATTTGCCAAATTTGGACCCTAAACGTCCTGCCCGAGCTTTCAAAAGGCTGTTGCAATAGCAGCAAATGGGTTGTTTCCCTTAGAATAGAAGCACAGGCGCCCAACAGATGCGTGACGAAGAAGTTCCAGAGTGGTCGTGTGGTATGGAGCGGTGCGTAATGACTGCATCGAGGAGCCCGTTGCGGGACTCGCGCCGCGAGTGATATAATCAAAGGCTTTCGCGTCTTTTTAAGCTGCATACACGCCCATCGGAGAGCTTTCACATCAATGCTGAGGATTAATAAACTCTTCTATAATAATACTATTTAGTGTAAACGTTTGGACCAAAACAATGGACTTCCATTTAGTTATATCCGGAATACAGAAATCCAAACAGACATGATTAAGGCTGGAAGCCGAAGAGACTACCTCTTAACGTCTTATAGCCGGGCAACGTTAATGATAAGATGTTTTCGCAGTGCTGCTGCTTGTTTGTAAGGAGGGAGGGGGGAGAGGGGACTAGCAATCAACTCCAAATAAATAGCATATTATTTTTATTTCATGGCAGATAGGTTGGATATTGTTATATTAGTAGAAAGGTCATATTTCCGCGTTACTATTTAAGGTTAAGATAGCAACTAGCACAAAATTAGAGGCAAAGTCCCGCGTCGCGAGCCTCGACCAATAACATCGCTTTCGGTGAGGCTGGCAGCCCCACATAAAAGCAGGATCGCGGTTAGTTTCCGGAGGGATTCCAACGATGATATCACCATTCGACCGCTGCTAAGCTGTTCGTCTCCACCAACTCTGCCTTTGCCCTCTTGGTTGCCTGAATACATGTATGATGTTCTTCGATTAAAGACAAACTTTCAGCGGTCATCAACGGACTGGCGTTCGGGAAGGGAGGGGAGAGAGAGAGAGAGAGAGAGAGAGAGAGAGAGAGAGAGAGAGAGAGAGAGAGAGAGAGAGTGAGAGAGAGTGAGTGAGTGAGTGAGAGAGAGTGAGAGAGAGTGAGTGAGAGAGAGAGAGAGAGAGAGAGAGAGAGAGAGAGAGAGAGAGAGAGAGAATGTGTGAATAAGACTTCTTCACCCAACTTCCTCCACAAACACCACCCCACCAGCCAGCCACTTCATAAGTAAAGAAGCGGGAATCGAACCCACATTCTTCGGCACTGGAACTACTAACTGTTTAAACAACTGCGCTACAAGATGTCTCCAACCCCTCCCCTAACAACTCCCCCTCCCCTCATTCTACATACACATACTCCATCCACCCATCTCCCAGGTATTTGTATAAGTTTTGCTTATTACGCCCAATTCTTTACAAACATAAATATATGTAGTACTTTAAAAAAAAGAATAAATAAATAAATAATTTCTACCTAAAAAGCTGTTTGTCAACAAAATTCTTTGGCAGTGCTTAATGTTCTTTAAAGGTTTGCACTTGAAGAGCCACCTTAATAGCTTAGGGAAATAATCCATTTAATTATAGACGAGAGCAGCTTTGAACTCGTTATTCCCGAATCAGTTACTTCCAGTCTGACCGAACTAGGGCAAAGACATCATTCCATTCTCTTGAGTCTGATCTCTGTTAAATAAACTATTCCTATTCCCTGGCACCTTCTACAGGCTAGGGGTTATTCCTATGTTCTTACAGCTCTTCGTGGGAAAATATAACATAAGAAACAACATTCAGCTGTGGGAACACAAAGATGTGAGAACATAAAGAACATAGAGCAGCTGAAACATTGAACAAACTCTGTTTAAAAAAAAAAAAAGGTCGCGGGAACATAGTTTAGTTGGAACATAATTATATAAATGTCAAAACATATACCTGTGGAAACAGAGCTGTTCAGACAGAACCGCAGGAAAGTACCATTGGTGGAACATAGAGCTATAAAGACCTAGCGCCGTGAGAACCTAAAGCTTTGAGGACATAAATATGCTCCCCGTTCCACCTGACCACCGAAATCTCAACTTAGGAGCCGCATCCCTGACTCGGTGTCAGAAACAAACAGTGCCTTTGCGTGCAGACTGCCGATCAAATTAAACACACTACCCTGTTCATACACACACCGACACACGCACACACCCACACACACACACACACACACACGTTCTCTCACACATACACGCAATTAAATAACTCACTATCAGACACTTTTTATACACATTTAGGACCAAAACACATTCATGATACAGGATGTTCATCCGCAACAATAGGCAGACAGCAAAGCACGTTTTGCCGTTGGAAAAAGGCTTACTATCAACTATCACCAGTCCTCGCGCCCGATCTGATACCTGTGTTTTTGGCCCTTACTGTAAGCAATGAATGAGAATGTTACGGTTGAGACGCACACGATAGATCCGATCATTTTGTTTTGCAAAGCATGCAATGATAGCGTGTCTTCACCTTTGATTTGATTTTGCGTACTTGCAAGAAGAAGATTTGTATATAATTAGTGAGTGTCAGCAAAGGCCGAAAAGACACTTTCGGTGGGGATTCCCTCGGTTTGTTGACGCCTGTGTACTTCCGCCAAGTAGTTCCTGTGGGCGAAAGCAGCCATTTTCGTGGGACTTTTGCAGGTTTCCACGAAAAGCTTCTCGACGGTTTTCGGTGAGTGTTTTGACACATTTATAGTATCAATACATGATTACAAATACACTTGGTACTTGCATTAGCCAACCTTGTTTTACCAGCAAGTTTTCTGTGGTGTAAAATGCCGAGAAACATGGTTGAAACGGTCTGCTTCAAATGCAATGCAGCGGCTCTGTTTTGAAGCAGTCAGCGACATGATCATAAAGATCGCAGTGTTTACTAGTCCTTGGAGCTTTGTTTTTATGCACACTGCAGTAGATTTTAATTTAATGAGGTAATCTGTGTGAGATAAATCTGCCTGACGAAAATAGTCAACGAAAACACGAGTGCTGACCCCAAAACTCGTGTGACGGTGGTGAGACAACTGTGACGTTGTGTAACCTGGAAAACACCGGTAATTCCCAGTGACGTAGCAGCCACGAAAACCTGATTTTCGGTCATTGCTGACACTCCCTATTATGTTGATAATTTTCGTCGGTCAATATTGTTGAGAATTTTCTGGAATTATTATTGATCGAAGCTTCTAGACCATACGGGTAAAAGCTGGTCGAATCATATTGATTCGTAAACGTTATGTGATGTAAGACAGTGTGTAATTCCGGTGACGAGCTTTATTTTGAATGGGTGTTATTGCGTCATGCTGAAAAGTTTGAATTTTTTCTCGATTGCAGAGCGGCTAAGTAATGTACTAGAGAGATCCTGAAGTCACAGTCCGAGGCGGGCGTGGACGGGAAACCCGCTGGGGGGATTCCTCGATTTATGACGTAATCGCCGACGGGGCACCACCCCTGAAAAAGTGATCCTGTGAGTACAGTCGTGCGGAAACTCGGCGTGGGTTACAGTTGCTTCCCTTGACAAATGCAAGATAATGGGACTATTTTTAACTTCCCTCGAGTTTTGTGTTGCACGAGTTTTCAAAGATGTCGAAGGTTAGTTTGATATTTGTTTGCCGTTTTTGCAAGTATCATCAAAATTGTCTTGCCAGTAGATGTGTGTGTTTATGAGATACATAAAAGTGTAGAAGGAGAAAAAAAGGTGGAGGATGAGGAGGATGAAAGAATTAAAAGAAGGAGGAGAACGAGGGGGATAAAAGGGAAAAAAAGCAAAGAATACAGAAAGAAAAAGAAGAAAACAATGAAAGAAGACGAAGTAAAGAAAGAAGAAGGAAGAACGAAATAAATAAATAAATTAATAAATAATAATAATTATAATAATACTAATACTAATAATAATAATAGTGACAATAATAATAATAATAATAATAATAATAATAATAATAATAATAATAATAATAATAACAATAATAATAACAACAACAACAACAACAATAATAATAATAATAATAATAATAATAATAATAATAATAATAATAATAATAATAATAATAATAATAATAATAATAGCAGAGGAAGAAGAAGAAGAAGAAGAAGAAGAAGAAGAAGAAGAAGAAGAAGAAGAAGAAAGGCTTTAGAGGAAACAGACAAAAAGGAAGGAAGAAAGAAAGATGGACAGAACTAAACGGAGACAGGGAGAAAAATTTATTCCATTATATCTTGACCACTGTAGGCCAAACATGATGTCTATAGCAGCTGCTTCAAGTTCCATTGTTCTGGGAAAAGAACCAAAAAAAAATTAAATTAAATCACATACATGTACAAGGTATACGTATTGTATAATTCTCTACTGCATGACTATTTGCTGGATACGGAATATACATGTTGGCGATTAAAAACCTATACATGGAATTAGAAAACAAACATTGGGGCAAAAAATCAAATTAATTACACAAATGACTAAATGTACTTTTTAAAGGTATTGTATTTGTTTATATTATGCTTCTTGACTATTTGCAGGACAAGGAACATACATAACAATTAACATACATGTGTGTTGGCAAAACTGCTTGGGTTGGGGCTAAAATGAACATAGGCCTACTAGTAAATTATGTGAACAATTGAAATTATCATTGTTGTTATGACTATGTCTATAGAAAACACAGGTCACATTGAAAAGTTCAAGAAACAGATATATAGTGTGTGAATGCCCTAACAGTACTTGTACACACATACATACATACTAAACACAATGTATACATTAAATTGTATACATGGAATTAAAAACACAGATCTAAAACAATGTTACTATTAGTAATACACATGGTACACACAGGAAAGTATAGTCATTACTTTGTTGGCCTGTTGAGTCTATCTGAAACTAAGTCTGTGCAGCAAAATAAAACAGAGGCCTACTAGTAAATTATGTGAATAATTCAAATTATCAACTTTGCTATGGACTATAGTCTATAGAAAACACAGATCACATTGAAAGTTCAAGAAACATAAATACTAAAATAGTGTGTGAATGCCCTAAAAGTACTTGTACACACATACTAAACACTATGTATGCAACACAGGAGAGTAATTATTTTGTTGGCCTGTTGAGTCTATCTGAAACTAAGTCTGTATAGTACGCCTTTGAACGCAATTTACTAAGTAATTTGACAAAAAGCAATGGATGAAGAGTAAGATGTAGAATGTGAATGTGCAGGGTACCAGCAATATGTAAATACACCTTGGAAAGAAAGGAAAAAAACCCAACCTACGTAGCTATGTGGGTAGCCATGATTAAATCATCGGCAGACACGTCGAAACAGTAGGTGCGAACTTTATATTGCTACGTCTATAAAATGAGATTTCCGTGGCAGCAAATTAGTCATAGACATTTCGGTGATGTTAAACTTGCTTCCAATACTATCCAAACACAAGGTTACCAAGCTAAAATGGAAAATAAATAGTCACGAAGATCCACATCCAGCGAGCGTGAAAACGCTAGTTTCTACGTCCGAATGGCAGCGTCTGAGTCGCAGGCGTGGAGAGTGTCGTGTGCAAAATGCTAAAAATAGATGGAATTCCTTATTGGACCGTCCACGCCCGTCTCGGACTGTAGCTTCAGGATCTCTCTAATGTCTGCTTGTGATGGTGACCTTTTAGTGATTTTCGGAAACGATCTCGTATGCAGTTGTTGATGTTTGCTGAGTAAAGTTGGAAAACTTAATATGGGGACTCCTGCCTTGTTGCTGAGTGAACAGGCTGCGTGGATAAACAAATTCGAGTTGCACTTATCAAGATTCAAGCATCGGGGTTAAATCAATAATTGATAAATAGCAGTGTAACATTTTGAGGGTCAAGCTGCGATCTATGTCATAGCCAAGGGTTTTATTGAGACAAAAAGCGAGTCAACATTACGAGATGCAGTCATCGATGATAGTAGCCAGGGTGGACTACAAGGGCGTGTAGTCGCCAAAGAGTTGCTTCGTGAGCGAACAACAGACCGGGACTACGTGGCGGCCGCAAGACTATGTCGATGGACAGTTTCGGAGCTACATCGCCAGTATTACAGAGAGCGACGAACGGACGTCGCGTCTACATCAGCACAGGAGCGTACACATCAACACCAGCGTGGTGCAGCGTCGCATACGACGAGGACAGCGGGGCCTACGTCAACGAAGACGACTAGAGATAAGCATCAGCGCTACTGCAGAGAGCGTGCTGTTCTAGAACAGTCTAGAAAGGGGCAGCACAGTCAAGAACTTTCCAGAAAACTAAGAAGATGGCTGACTTCTGGCAGAAAGGAATTTATCTGAATCTAAAAGGCTAGGAGCTGACGGAGTACGTCAAGTCTCAGCAGAAAATACAAAAAAGGGTACTCGAAGAGCAACGTCGGCGTGAGTGAAGAGAATTAAAAGAGCAACGTCAAGAAAGAAGAGCGGCGCCGAGCTCGAAGAACAGCGCAGCTGCGAAGAAAGGGAAGCTAAGGTCGGTTCGAGTTAGAAATGGCGCGCATCCAACAGGAGCAGCATGCGCCACGAGTTATCAGCGACCCCGAGGCTCGGAAGGACCAGATCGACAGTTATCTGGCGAGGTTCGAAAGGTTCGCCGAAAGCGTTAAATGGCAACGTCAAGACTGGACGATAATACTCAACGCACTACTGATGGGAAAGCGCGCTACGTCTTAACCAGACTGACGAACGCTGATGCCAAAGACTACAACATCTTGAAAGATTGCATTCCTACAATTTTACAGAGAAGGGTTACCGTAAACGCTATCGTGAATGCCGGCGTTTGTCAGACGAGCGCCTGTCGTCATATCTACACACGTGGGAAGACTTATCAGGCAAAGGGAAGACTTACGACAATCTTCAAGACCTGATCGGGAGGTAGCAATTACTCAATGCCTGCCCAAAGGACCTTGCGATCCACTTAGAAATACAAAAGCTGCAGACAGTGAAAGATGTTCCTGATTCTGCCGAAAGATATTTCATCGCTCTCGGGAAGACCATGGGGCCACCCAAGACGACGAAACATTTTCAGAAGGCAGGAAACCATGGGGACCACAACCAGGGGAACCATACGAGCCATGGACAGACGGACTCCACGCCACCTTCTAGGGAACGGCACTCAACAGGTTGTTGCACCTGCAACGCCACAGACCACAAGCTGCTAACTGTCCTCAAAACAAAAGTAGCGGACAGCAGAGCAATACGCACAATGCAACGGCGGGTAGTCGACGGAGGCGTTTCTTCAACCGACGGCAAACCAGTAGCTCTGACAACCAAGTGTGCGGCGGGAGGTCATTCTTCCGAGTGAGACAGAGCGCACAGCTACTCCTGCGGACGTGCAAGAGTGCCTGACCGATGGCCAACTTCTCCCTGCCACGGGGAAATCCATCCCCGTCATCGCCAGAACATGCCTGTTTCCAAAGGACGCGCGTACGCGTTGGAAATCACGAACTAACGGTCCTAAGAGACTAAGGCTGCAGTGGGGCCATCGTCCGAGAAGATCTAATAGCTAAAGAACAGTTCACTGGCGATTCTAAATGGACACTTATGGCCGACAGCAAATGTGTCAAAGCGCCAGTTGCGAAGATTCACGTCAACATCGCTTTTATACACTGGCGAAGTAGAAGCGGTTTGCCTGAAGAAGCCGCAGTACGTTTTGATGATAAGGAATATTGACAGCGCGAGATGACCCGACGACCCCGTTCCAAAGTGGAGTCCTGCCTCACGTCAACACATCAAGGTTGCGGTGGAGAATCCATTTCTATTTGCCGATGGAACCTTTACGGAGCCGCTGCGGGATAATGTGGCCACTCCGGCTTAGCCCTGCCGATCTGAGATCGTTGGTGCTGTCACTACCAGGGCCCATGCCAAGAGAGACAAGACGACTACGCCATTGAAGGTCGCCGACAGCTCCAAAGCCGCCATCGCGGACAGAGATAATTTAACCCAGCTCCAGGAAGCTGAGAGTACTGTAAACAAGTACAAAAACCGCCAAGACCACGTGACCAATGGCAGTGGCACGGTCTATTTCGAGGTGAAGGCCAAGATCCTGTACCGAACCTTGCAGCACCCGGTAAACCACTACGTCACTTCTTGGTACCCCTATTGATGGAAGTAGCTCATGACTACATCATGGGAGGTCACATGGGAATCAAGAAGACGTCAGACAGAATCCAGGCAGTGTTCTGTCAATCACGTGAATTTGCCAGAAGACCATACCTCGATGAAGGGTCCCTAGAGTCCCAATGCAGAGGATGCCCCTGATCGACTGACCTTTTAAGAGGTTGGCCTTGGACTTAATCAACGAAATAAAATCTCCGAATAAAGTAGGTCACCGTTGGGTACTGACCTTAGTGGACTATGCGACTCGGTATGCAGAAGCAGTGCCTCTGAAGAAGGTTGACTCTAAAACTGTGGCAAAGGGCTTGTGGAAATGTGCAGCAGACATGGGGTACCCGAAGAAATCTTGACAGACTTCGGGACACAGTTCCTTTTTGACTGCACGGAAGAGGTCAACGGACTGCTGAGCATCCGGCATGCATTTGACTATGACACCTTATAATCCAATGTGCAGCGGGCTCGTCGATAAGTTCAATGCTACGAAAAGGTCCACCTTAAAGAAACTGTGCAACGAGCAACGCAGACAGTGGCATCGCTACATCAACGCTTTACTGTTCGCCTACAGAGAAGTACCGTAAGAGTCCACTGGATTTTCTCCGTTCGAGCTGTTTTACGGAAGAACCATCCGAGGGTCGATGCACATCCTGAAAGAATTGTGGACGAAAGAAGTAGAAACTCCTTATGTGAAGAACAGCTACCAGTACGTGTTTGAGCTACTGGAGAAGTTGGAGCAAACCTGAAGAAGTCCCAGGACTGTGGAAAGCACTACTACGATCGTAGGGCTGTGAACAGGAAGTTCAAACCTGGCAACAAAGTGCTGGTGCTGCTACCTACCGATCACAACAAATTGCTGATGCGGTGGAAAGGCCCATACGTAGAGGAAGCCGTAGTAGGGATCAACGACTACAAGGTGAAGGTCGGCCAGCATTCAAAGATATACCACGCAAATCTCCTTAAGCTGTACGTGGAAAGGCCACTAGAGAATGTACACGCAGCAACGACAGCTGAGATTGACGACGGCTTTGACAGCGAAGAACTGTTGGAACTTGGAGACGTTTACAGCAAAGAAGGCATCGATGACTTTAAGCTAGGGTCAAGCCTGACAGAAGGTCAAAAGATGGAGATCGAGGACCTTATGGGCGAGATTTCCCAAAATTGTAATGACTTCCCAGGCTCCACGACTTTGGTCGAACATGAAGTCCCCTTACTTCAGACATTCACGTTAGATCCAAACCTTTCCCGATCCCTTTCAAGGCTCGCGAATACTTGAAGAAAGACATCTATGAGATGCTGAAGATGAAGCATCAATAGTGAGGAAAGGTCTGATATGACCAAGTCTAGAAAAATTGTCTTGCAAAGCATATTAATGTGACCTTTCATAGACAGTGATCTATCAACGTAAACTCCCAGGTTTGGCACTGTTTGAACAAATTCAATCTTCGCATCTGAAAGAGTAAGAGAGGTAGTGTTTAAAATGGAATGTAAGTTTATGATCTGTTGCAATAAGAATCAGCTCAGTCTTATCGTCATTCATTTTGAGCTTGTTTGTGGTCATGCAGTGCTTGACCGACCCCACCGTCTCTCTGTGATAAAGATTTGTGTCTTCGAAGAGTGTGTTTCAGTAAGCAAGTCCTCACACGAAGAGGGGGTGGCTAGCCTAGTGCGAGAGGAAGCTGCATCAATCTGCCCATATTAGACATGCCCATATGCATGAGCAAGTGAATCTATTTCCTCTCGCCTTCTCTTTCTCCCCTTCGTCGCTATTCCTCTCTTCATCGACATTAATTATCACTTAACTCAGGAAAGAGCTGTCTGGATTTGTAATGGGGGAATATAAGGTGGAAAGAGTTGCGTTGAGCCGTTAGGAGGAAAATAGGAAAAGGGTACATGTTGCCCCGTAGTCTTAGAGAGAACGGCCTGGGAGACCATTCTGTTTTCGAGTCGATCGGTCCTATTATCCGTACTAGAAGTAAGCTAAACGGTTATAAACCACCCCTTTTCTCAAAGTCCGCTTTTTTTAGGGCAAAGCTCAAACTGCAATCCATCGCAGGCCTTACTTTCCAGGATCTTAAAACAAACCCAGATAGCATACACAAATGAGTGGATTGGGGTATTTTTTCGTTCTGTGTGCTGTTCAGTTGTTGATTCCAATCGCTCTAATTCAATCTGGCAACCGGGCTGGAAGACGCCGCCTTCTTGATGTCTCTTCAGCAGATCTACCGTTTGCTGTTTAAGACAGCTGTAAGACAGGTCCAGAGGACCTAATGCCATTATCCGAATAAAAGGTTTCGACTTCCGCTTCTTTTCCGCTGTAGTGTCCTATATTGCGCTTTTGATAAACAACTCACTCTTATTAATCTGGTGGGACTCTAGTCTGAACGTTCTCTTCTTCAACCTTCAATTCTTAATCGCTATTCTCGACAGAGCTAAAGTGAGGAAAATGTTGGGGTGTATGTAAAGGAGGTGGAGTGTGTGTGTTAAGAATGAAATAGATAACTAGAATTTTCTTTCCTCTGAGTGAGAATAAATGCATACTGATGGAGATTTTTCTCCGCAGTGTCGTTCTTGTACGATGCAAGAAAAACAAAAGAAATTGAAATAGTGCAACAACATTTGAATATCCACGACCATACCTCCAATAAAGGTACAACGAGGTAGTCATCGTCGAGAATCGAACCCAGATTCTTCTGCAGGCCAGGCGAGTGTTCTACCACTGAACCATTCTGCCAGTTCTCTGTAAGCTACACGTGTGCGTAAATACTGAACCGCGCTACTTCAAATTAGAAAACACCTTCGCTAAAGCATGATCGACCTCTTTTCCCCTCAGTTTTCCTGCACTAACGGTCGCAGCGCGGCCTTCCCCGCGTTTTAAATTACCATGTATTTACCACGTAGACGTCAGTACATCGCAGTTTCTTGTGTGATTAGTTCTACCAATCAATCGAAGTTGCTTTCTTAGAAACAAGATGGCGCTGTGTGGTCACACAAATGGAAACAACCCCAGACTTTTTAACTTACCCGTATCCATCTCTTTGTTAAAGTTATTCTGTTCAAATTCTTCGAAAAGCTAATGTGCCAAAAGTAGGGCTTAGGTGTACAAATAAACAGTGTTTAAAAGTGGGGCGGGCGTAAGAAACTATCCAAGCAAATAGATTTATTTGGTTTAGAGCTTGGTTTGTCACGTTTTGGCGTCAACGGTCTTGGCCTTTCAGCTGCTGTAATACCTGCGTTAGTAACTTTACCAAGTTTCTTTTGCTATCTATTCTTGAGATATCGCGTGAATGTACCTAGGAGTGATAAGTCTTAATTCCCTGTCGTCTTTAATGTGTTCATAGATTTGTCCGGGAATACAGCATTCAATAACGCCTTGGAACAATGAGCTCGGAGAACTCGTGAGATGATGGTATTAGTTTCAAATTGGTTGAATATGGTAACAATGAGGTATCGTTGAATTCACGGTGGCAGATATATGGGTGTGAAGATATTCTTACTGTATTCATCATCATCATGATCATCATCATCATCATCATCATCGTCGTCATTATCATCATCATCAATCATCATCATCATCATAAACATCATAACTACTACCATCATGAAATTTGTTATACACAAATAATTTCTACGCAGAATATTCCACACTTTTTTGGGTTTAATGAAGAATGATGTAAAATCGCTTGTCCTTTTGAACAAGAAATGAATATTAATGAATTCACTCTTTGCCTTTCTTCAATATTTCTTTCGGGCATAATTAAATCGAACTTTTTAAATTTTATTTAATCGTTCTTGTATAGCGCTTTTCCAGCTCAAGAGTTGCTCAAGGCGCTGGCCGATACTGGATCTAACTCAAGCCGCCCGAGGCGCCAACTTGCAGCCTATGGGCGCATCGTAATAACGCTCCAGACAACTGAGCACAATCCTGGGCAGCCAGGGATTGGGGAGAAGGACCTAGGTGCATGCTGGGTGTTTCTTGTCACCAGCACTCACCCGTCTAGGACATGAGCATCAGGATCTTTAAAGTCCGTTATAATGAGGATGTTTAAAGTCCGTTATGATGGAATGTATGCGACACAGACTAGACCTCGGTCTATACTCTCATCCGAAGGAGTAGGAAACTGGAGTAAAGTGTCTTTCCCAAGGACACAACACAATGCCCCGGCCTGGGCTCGAACCCGGGACCTTCAGATCAGCAAGCCAATGCTCTACCGTTAGGCCATCGTGCCTCACCTGATTATACTTTTTTTTCTTCTTCTTTCTTTCATTCCTTCTTCTTCTTCTTCGCTGTGAGTTGTTGTTCGTTGTATGAATTGTCATGAATCAATTTAGTTCATTCTTTCTTGTTGTCTGCCGTCGTCGCTGTTCTGTTTTGCCCTCTTCCTCTTTAGTATGATTTTTCTTACTTTCTGTTTTGCCCCTACTTTATCGTTCTAACAATGCTGCTTGTTTCGAAAGTACTCTAGCTCTTGACCAGTTGAATTAAAAGACCTATTGATTCATTCTCTGAATACCGACTACATCGGACTCTTTTTTTTTTTTCAAACCAGTTTTTAGTCCACTACTCTGTCAGCTAATGCGGTCTGAAAGGGCGACTGCTCGACTTGCGGCCCCTGGTGCGTGTTGAACAGCTTAGGTCTCCGGATCTTAGCATCCGAGACTGTAGAACTAAATGTCTGATAGTATCAGAAGCCTAAGCTTGATTGATCTCTGATACTCAGACTATACCGTGCCTCTCTTTTTCTTAGTCGTCTCTCCTCTTTTTCTTTTGCGTTCAAATAAAATATTTCTGAGAGCAGCTGTATGAATAATGTTGGAGGGGGGGGGGGGGGGGGGGGAGAGGTGTGTATGTGTGTGTCTTGGTAATCCGTAAGGGTCTGAAAAGATTGGAGCTGTTTCCTGTAAGGAGTTCCGTTGTTTCCTGCTGCAATTCTATTTCAGCTTTTTGTATTGAGTGGTCTCTAAGAGCACTTTTCCCTTGTTTCCTGCACACGACAAACATGTTACATGTCATGCCCTATTTTGAAAAAGGACCAGTTCATCCCTGTTGCCCTCGTCGTCGTCGTTGTTGTTGTTGTTCTTGTTGTTATTGAGCACTGACCCAACGCAGATTAGTGATACAAGCAAACAGTGACTCGAAATGTCAAAGATGACGGCAGGGAGTGGCGGGTGAAAAAAACAACATTATGCTGATGCACAGGCAAACGCACCTTTCTACTTGGGATGAACCGAGGTATAGTCTATGCGCGCGCACACATTCCATGGCACGGATTTTAACAATCCTGAAGCTCTTGGCGTAGACGGCTGAGCGACAGGTACATAAATACACCCAACAAGCACTAGGTTCTTTCTTTGCCATCCCCGGTCGCCCAGAACTGTGCTCAGTTGTCTGAAGCTTTAGGCGATGCGCCTTAGTCAGCCAAATGGAACCTGGGGCGGCTTGAGTCAGATCCGGATGCGGCGAGCGCCTCCAGCTGCTCTGGAACTGGAAATGCGCTATATAAGAACAATTATAGTATTAATTAATCGTGGTTGTTATTGTTTTTGACTTATTCTTCTAGTAGGTTGGAGGCTGCAAACATCAATTGAAAAGAACAAGGGTCCGGCGTTCCGGTTTAATAGTTCAACTCGAGTTCTTTAAAATGAAGTTACATTAGGCTGCGCTTCCGTGCCCCTCTCCGCATGGGTGTGTGTGCGTGTGTGTGTGTGTGTGTGATGAGGGTGGGATAAGAATATTGTATTTATTATTGTATTTGTTTATTTGTGTTGTATGTATGTGTGTGAGTGGGTGGGTGTAGGTGGGTGGGTGGTAGTGTGTGTTTGTGTGTTGTGTTTCTACATGTTTTGGTATGGGCGGTGAGGTCTGCGTTCCTCTCTGTTGCTGTGGTGTTCCGAGATATCCTGATGGTTGCTGCCCAGTGATGTATTTGCTATTGTATTGTTTGAGTCACGCATTGCGGTTCTGTTCTAAGTGCGGATTTGGCAATAAAGTATTATAAATGTGTGTGTGTGTGTGTGTGTGTGTGTGTGTGTGTGTGTGTGTGTACCTGTAAAACGGCACGAATGAGGAACGAAATTTGCCTTTTTTTTAGTACTAAATGAGGTAATTTTGTCGTTCCCCGTTTGTCTGCCGTTCCTCATTTGTTCTAAGTACACGGGAGTGCTCTTTTAGTGCATGGGAGTGCAGTTGTAGTGCATGGGAGTGTTTTTAGTGCAAGGGAGTGCTCTATCCGGGACGGAGAACTTCCATCCCGTTTTCGAATTTCCTCTGCTATAGAGCGCTAAGTAGGTCAAGTTTTGCTCCAAAAAAGTAGGTTTTAGAGCACCGTTTTCTCAAAAAGTTTGACCTAATTCGTCGCCTCTTAGAGACGATGTAGGTCAAGTTTTGCCAACACGGCTAGGATAAGGAACTTTCCTCGACGATTAGGGGTAAGGCACCGCCTCGACGATTAGGGTAAGGCACCTGTTTAAGAAAAGGGTTAGGGCCAGGGCTAGTTGCAGCGCTGCAACTAGCCCTGACCCTAACCCTTTTCTTGAAGGGGTGCCTTACCCTAATCGTCGAGGCGGTTGCCTTACCCTAATCGTCGAGTAAAATTCCTTATCCTAGCCGTGTTTTTCAACAAACTTGATCTAATTCGCCGCCTAAGAGGCGCGATGTAGGTCAAATTACCCCATTTTATACCTCGTACACGCATGTGTGTGTGTGTGTGTGTCAGTCTGTCTACCAACAACGGGGCAATGTCCATAAGCAATGTATGTTGTCATTTGGCTGAATACATTCAGTATTTTGAGATATGGGGTAAAAGATGAAGAGAAAGAAAGAAAGAAAGCAAGTAAGCAAGTTTCCTTGGTGAATTGCATAATGTTACGTGACCATAAACAAAAAATCTGTTGTTTCCCTACTTTATATATACTAATATATTTGTGGTCGTCTGTTTTCAACAGTGTACTTACTAAGCCTACATATTATATGGGAATCGTTAGGGCTATGCAATACAATGCAGCATATGCCCAATTTTCTGTATGTATTTTGAAACGAAACAGTAGGCCTACTTATGTATTGACTTTATTTTGTTTTATTTTATTTTTGCGTGCGTTCAAGCTGTTATTTGTTAATACAGTATCTCTTTTGTTTCTCTACTGCATAAGGATTCAATACAGATACTACTTGACAATGCAAGTTCACTACAATGTAGCCCAAGCGCCTTAAATAATAATTACACTAGACCAGAAAATCATCAGTGCAGGAGGTCTGAAGAACTAAGTTTTAATCTTTATTATTAAGAAGATTGAAAGTTCTCGATGCTCCATTCCGGTGCCTCGTCTTAAGTTTTACTTACCTACATGCACTTATTACCAGATAATATAGTATGACGGTCTACTAGCGCCAAAACCTGATAATTACACATTATCATGGGATAATTACAATAATCATGGGAGAATTATAAGTATTAAGGGATAAATACAATTATTATTGAAAAATTACAAATATCTTCGCGTGATCCCGTTTCATTTTCAGTTTTGGCTCTAGAGATCCGCCTGGAAATGCGCTAAAACTGAAAACTGTAATAACGAGTATCACATAATAAATAAAATGTTCGCCCAAACCTGCAGTTAAGGCATGAATGATAATGGTAATGTTCCGTGTAACTTACAGCGATACAGGTAATTTAGTGTTACTGACTACTTCTAGTTTTGGCCAAGCTTTAGTAGCGCCAACTCTAAGGTTTACTGTGAACAGTGCCTGCGCATGCGCATCGCCTATCGGTCCGCGCATGCGTATCAGAATTTAATTGCGGTTAATTGTATATATTAATGTAAATAATTATATACTAAAACAGGTCAGAAGCATGAAATTGTACTTCTCGTTTTCCTGAATAGTGCCTTCCTTTGCACAAGATTGCAGCGTGGTGAAAGAGCGGGTGTTCGGAAGTCTACTCTGATTGGTCACTGTATATTGCGCATGCGTATATGTAGCACGGTTGAGAAAAAAAAACACCGAACAGTTGCGTGGAAAAACGACATTTTACAATTAAAACGTAAAAATTGTTATTACCAGGTGAAAATTAAAATTTTTGGTTTTGGCGCATTTCCGGACTGATTGCCAGAGCTCAAACTAGAAATTAAACATGTTCACGCACAGATATTTGTAATTTTTAGTGATAGTTGTAATAATGTTATACTATTTGTAACTATGTCACAATAATTGTTATTCCGCGAAAATTATAATTATCAAGTTTTAGCGCTAGGAAGGCGTTGCAAATATTAAAATTTATTAATGAACAATGTGGATTACCGTCATATACGTAAATTACGCAGAACACATGTTAATTTAAGTATCTCGTGATACTATTAACACTGGGTTTTGGCGCTAGTAGGCCGTCATAATATAGTTGGTTAGTTAACAGTTATTCATTTAACAACACCATGATGATTTTTGTTTTCCTTTTAATCAACCGTGGATTTAAAAAGGAATAAAAAAATTAATTTTTAAAAAATAGGCATACACAGGCACGCACCATGAATGAAGTGTAAATTTATACGCCTAACCTTTTACAAGCCCTAGGCGTTTACAATGGCAAACATTAACACGTTCAGACATACAATACAATCTGACCAAACAAAGCAGTTGTGTAATCTAAAGAGGAAACCTTTCACTCGCCATCACGGCATTCTCATTTTCGTTTCACTCCACTGTTTCACCTATAGTCGTGGTTCGTCTAAATGTCATTCCATTTCCCCATTATTCTCTTCCATTTATTATATCATTTCCTTTGTTCTCTCTTTTCTTTTCATTTCTTTCGTCTTTTATTTTTTCTTTTCTTTTATCTGTTCTTTTAATGTTATGTATTTATTTATTTACTTCTTTATTTATTTGTTTTTGTACTTACTTAATTAATTAATTTATATATTTTATTTTATTTTTTATATATTTAATTTATTTTATTTAACGTTTATTGACATGTGTAATATTAGACAAACTGATCTAAAATAAAAATCTCATTTAGGTTGCAATCAAATCTGCACTGCTAGCCTCTGCTAGTCTTTGGCCTCTAAAAATTGGGCTAGCACCAGACACAGAATACCGGTGCAAAAAAGTGATTAAACGAGTTACTGAAAACGCCAGACACCAAATTGTAAAACAATGAAAAGCTCAGAAATATTGGAACAAAATGAAACATTCGGAATAAAGCCATCCCCTCAGAAAACGGAACATGCTAGAATTGTTAGAACACTCATTAGACGCAGAAGAAGAAAAAAATGAAGAGCAAAATGACCAATATTGAAAGAGCAATAACACTAGTCGAACAAAATACGATTTCGAAACAAAATCACTGATAGGATCAAATGCCAGTAATGACATACATTTTTGTATTCTATTTTTTCCATCTGCATCGCTTTCACAGTTTCAGAAGAAATGATGATGATGATGATGATGATGATGATGATGATGATGATGATGATGATGATGATGACGATGATGACGACGATCACGACGACTATGATCATGATAACAAAACTGATGCCACGGCTGCTTCTGATGGGGTAGGGTGGAGTGGAGGGTGTGTGTGGGTGGTTGGGGGTGCACGCAAAGACCTAGGGATTCCTGGGACAATAATTTTGCGACTACGCGTATGGTGCCTGCCGTGTAAAGAAGTCGTTTGCCTTTGATTCCGCAGATACATGTAATATAACCACAAATATTTAATCAGATCAGACGGTTATTAGGGACAGATTGCTCTTGCATCCTCTCACATCTGGAAGGGTCTAGAAGATGCTGCGTAAAACGTTTAAGAAATTTCAGATGCAGGAAAATATATCAGAATTTCGCTATAAAAGAATTTAAGAATTTTAGATGCAAGAAAATACATCAGAACTGCAATTACAAATAAATGTTAGAAATGTTTGATGAATGAAAAGCTATTACTCCTCAGGATGAGCGTATACACAGTGGTCTAGTCTGCACATGCACGGACTTTAAAGATACTGACGCTCACGTCCTAAAGCCAGCTACACAACTACATTCAGCAAGCACTGAAGCAAGCAAGTGTCCCGTCTATCCCATACTCGGTCGACCTGGACTGCGCTCAATTGCCTGGGCTACAGACAAAGCGCCCAAAGGCTGCAGGTTGGCGCCTCGGACAGCTTGAGTTAGATTGTGTAATCGGCCAGCGCCTTGAACAACTCTTGAGGTGGAAAAGCGCTATATAAGAACTAATACATTCAATAAATACATACATTAATATCACAATTTGTTCAAGAACATTTTAGGGTTTTTGGATAGTGATAAGAGCGTGTTTCAGATGCATGGAACTATATTGGTATTTCATCTTTTTCCAGCTCACTATACCAGCAAGGTTATCAGATTTCAGATTTGTTTGATTTATTAATCTTACAGGGCAGAATGCGTCCGTGGAATAATATTGTAGCCAAATAAACCGGGAGACATCCAATAGGAAGCTTACACTGACATGGGAGATATAGTAGAGTTACTGGAAAGCGCCAAAAAGCAATAAAACATGGCTCCCTCTCAAATCGTTTATTTGTTTTGTTCGGCAGGAGGGCAGGGTGACAGAAGGGATGGGCGGCGGTTGTGGTAGTGGGAAGGTAGATAGTCGGAAGGGGAGAGAGAGGGAGGGAGTGAGAGAGGGAGAGAGATTTCAACCACATAAAGTTTGTTTAGCGAGCTTAACACTGTAAACAAATAAGCACACAAACAAACAAATATCATTATTTTCTAGGACATTGAACAACGCAATCACATTAATATGAGCATGACGAGTCGTTCAGTAAGGAACACGCCGTTGAACACAAATTAATGTTTGGAAGTTAGGGGACACCCTCCTTGCCCCTAATCCCAATCACTCTAACTTGCTAACCTCTCTAACAACACGAAGACTACAGAGATTGAAAAGCACGCAAAACACGGCATGGCCACACAAGCAGACCTAATGTTTGGAAGTTAAGCCTGCGTTCCCTCATAACCCAACGTACCTTACGGTACCCCTACCCTTCATGCCACGCACATTCATTATTTCATATCGATGTCAAATTATGTATGTATAAATGCATTTGTTTATGTGCGTATTTATGTATGCATGTATGTGTGTGGCTGTTTGTATGTCTGTGTGTGTCTGTGTCTACCTTTGTATGTCTGTGTGCGTCTGCCTGTCTCTGTCTTTGTGTGTGTTCCTGTCTCTGTGTGTGTGTCGGTCTGTGTGTCTGTGTCTGCCTGCCTGCCTGCTTGCCTGTCTGTCTTTCTGTCTGTGTGTCTGTATGTAAATAAAAAGGGTGAAAAGAGAACAAGTGGTGTTTATATGTATAACCCGATAGATCCCACCATTTAATAAGGCTTTGGGCAGATCAAATGTAGTTAAACTCGTTGAAACAAGAAACCACACACAGAAGTACACATTACCCATATTAAAATAAGTAAAGAGAGAGACAGAGACAGCGAGAGAAAGACAGACAGAGATGTGGACTCACCAATCAGTATAGTGGGCCATGTCTCCCAAGGGAACATCCGGGACATTTTAGTCCTGACGCGAACAGCTCACCCCATCGAGGCTAACTTCCGGCGCCGGCTTTTAACACGATCCAGCCGCCCACTCTCTCCACCCTCCTCCCCAAGACTGATTGCTTTGACCTTGGCCTTTTGACCAACAGGGCGACCTTAGGGCGAGGCTAAAGGTTGAAGAAACGTTGAGCACTTGATTGAAGTTTGAAGGATTGCAGAAATGTAGCGATCACAAGACTGAAGAGTGAAGAAGTGAAGATTGAAGTCTAATGGACTGAAGAATTGAAGATTGATGGATTGCAGTTTAAAAGATTGAAGAGAAGAACTGAACACAAGATTGTCTGCAGAAAGATTGAAGAAAGAGTTTTGACCACAGAACGGAATATTAAAGCAATATTTCGAGCACAGGATTAAAAAATAACTGTAGGCCTACTGAATCAAGGTAATGACCATAGTTCTAAAGATCGCAGAATTCGCGATTGGTCAATTTGTTTTTATTGCAGAATTGACGCTCACGGGATTGAAAACTAATGTATTAAAGCAATATCTCGATTGCGATTTCGAATATTGACAAACTGAAGAATTGATGGATTGAAAAGAAGAATTAAAAATTACATAATAGCAGATTGATCGATTGAAGCAATGTAGCCACCACAAAACTGCAGATGTCGATAAAGATTACGGCTGGAGAGGGTCGTCTTATTCGGTCGAACTCCAAACATTACTTCCGTGCAATAATGTCGTTTGACCATTGCAATGTAAAAGCCTGCAACAAAAATAATTGAGTACTATTACTGTGGTGCTATTGCTTGTTCTGCTTAATTTTAATTTGCATCATTTGTATTATAACTAATGTATGGCAATAAATGGAGTTACTGGTGTTATTGAGGTTACCTGCATTTTAAACAGGCAATAATCCGTATTTTAACTACTACACTGATGATGATGATGATGATGATGATGATGATGATGGCGATGATGATGATAATAATAACCATGACGACGACAACAACAATAATAACAGTAATGGTAGTAATACAAGTCTGTATATAGTAGAAATCGTCCACAACAACAAAAAAACTACTACTACTCCTACTACTACTACTACTACTACTACTACTACTACTACTACTACTACTACTACTACTACTAGTAATAATAATAATAATAATAATAATAATAATAATAATAATAATAATAATAGGTCATTATAGCGTTAACGTCCATACTAATAATAAATCATCATCATCATTATCATAGAGACCTTTATGAATTACTAGTGCCAAAGTCCTCGCTGCAATAGCATACTCGGTGAGTTTAAACACTACTATTGTTCGCTACACTCCTACCCCTACTCCCCCCTACCCTGTCCCGTAACCCGAAGGTCGTAGGGGCACCACAGATGATCGTTTAACCAGCATACTCCATCTTTCCCTGTCCTCAGCAGCCCTGATGGCTTCGCTCAGTGTCAAACCAGTCCATTCACGAATGTTGTCCTCCCACCTCTTTTTCGGTCTCCCTCTACTTCTACCTCCTTGCACTGTGCCTTGCAGAATAGTCTTTGCAAGGCCTGATGATCTGGTGACGTGGCCATACCATCGGAGTTTCCGTTTCTTCACCACTGTGAGCAGGTCATCGTGTTGTCGAATGGCTTGTGTGATGGTCTGTTGGACTTCGTCGTTGGTGATGTGTTGGGTATAGGAAATGCCCAGAAGACTTCTGTAGCACCTCATCTCCATGCTTTGTATTCTTCGTTGGAGATCTGCTGTGAGGGTCCATGCTTCGCAAGCATATAGGAAGATGGAGATGACAATGGAGCGCAGCAGTCTTACTTTGGAATGTAGACTGACGGTCCTGTCTTTCCAAATGGGCTTCAACCTTGTCAGGGCAGCAGTTGTTTGTGCGATTCTGGAGAGGACTTCCTGTCGGGACCCATTGTCTGATACAATGGCTCCTAAATATTTGAAGCTATGCACTGTGTTGATGGATTGGCCTTGGACTTTGATGCCCGTATTGATGCCATTGGTGTTGTTGGTCATCATTTTGGTATTCTCTGCACTTATTTCCATTCCATAGGCTCTGGAGGTGGTGTCAAGCCTCTGTACCAGCTGTTCAAGTTCTTGTTCCTCTCCAGCCAATCCATCAATGTCATCTGCAAAACGGAGATTGGAGATTGCTCTACCCCCTATGCTGACTGTGCCTTCATGGTCTGCAAGAGCATCAGACATGATGCGCTCTAGGAAGATGTTGAAGAGTGTTGGAGAGAGTAGGCATCCTTGACGCACACCGATTGTTGTTCTGAACCAGTTCCCGATGGCGCTGTTGTGGAGGACTGCACTGGTAGCCTTGTCGTACAGGCTTTTGACGACTTCAATAATTTTAGGGCTGATGTTGTACACTTTCATTGTTGCCCATAGAGCTGCATGCCAGACTCGGTCAAACGCCTTCTTGAAGTCTATGAACACATGATATAGATGTTGTTGGTGCTGTAGGTATTTCTCACAGATTATTCTGAGGTTGAAAATCTGCTCCTTTTAAATTCGCTACACTCACCTCAGTTTATCTTGTAGTTTTTTTTTTTGAAAATCAATACAATTATAACACTGTTGTGTAATGACAAATTAAAACAAAATCCTCCTTTTAAATTCCACATTACATCATCACAAAGAACCCGCTGGGCAGCTACAAAACAAGTCCATTGTTGTCAGCACTTCACTTATTAAAATTGTTACAGGGCTAATGTTAAAACACGGATGACGATGACGATGACGATGATGATGATGATGATGATGATGATGATAATGTAGTCTTGGATAGCGCAGGTCTCCACAAAAACAGTTCATTGCTAATTTATTCATGTATTTATTTTATTATTTAAATTATTAAATTATTTATTATTATTATTATTATTATTATTATTATTATTATTATTATTATTATTATTATTATTATTATTATTATTATTATTGTGTTTGTGTGTGTAGGATTATGTGTGGAGTGACAAGCATATGTCTGTATCGGTCCATGGTCTGACTTTAAAAAGATTTTAATACATCGAAAATTCATAGCCCTTAACACAGGTGTTTGTTGGTTTTGAAGGTTTTATATTTTCAAAACACAAAGTGACAAAGTATGTCACCAACAAAACTAGCACCGATGGGGCCGAATACTGCGATCGTGAAGCACCACAGAATAGCATACTGTTTCAGCCCGCACTTGTCGTTGACATCGCTTTTAATGGCGACAACAGCCAGTTACAACAACAAAGGCACCTGTCTGACAATTAAAAATGCAATAGCGCGACATTATTACTTCGGCAACACTGCTTCACAACATTACCTTTACTTTAAAACACGGGATCACACAGTATCATGAGATTGTTTTCTCTTCACTGTTTTTCGAACGAACAGAAGAATCACTTTCCCTGCCCGGTTTAAAAAAGCACAATCATTTCGTCTTCAAAGTCTTACACAACTCCTGAATTACATTCACTGCACTGTTTCAAATATCACCATAAAATTTAAAAAAAAAAAACAACTCTTCTGCATTAGGCCTATATCACAAAATCACCACATTTCATCAATCCTAAAGAGCCCATTAGCTTCGATGGTTGATCGGCACATTTGCTTAATATAACTTGGCAAAAACGTAGCTGTAAGTTGTTTTATGTGAAAACGAAGCAGATTGTTATTTAGTGCACTTACCAGCTGAACAAGTTGCTCAGGGCGAATATCTGTTATCCGTTAGCTAAAAACCCGAACTCGCTGCACATGAGAATGTTGCTTGCAACAGATACAACGCTCACAGAAAACGGAATACGCTTTCTTTCTATTGTGGCAGATTGCACACTCATCGACCAAATTATTAAGTTTATCTTACATTCCGGTACAAAAATTAGATACGACTGCGCAGGTTCGGAAGTCAACTGCAAATTGTACAGCAGAAGCTGTTGTTGTTGCTGGTATAATAAGAAGTGACGGTGTTATTCAGTGTTATCCCGTTATTACTTTGACGAAGAGATCTCAGTAGAATCAGCTCTCTCCATTCATCAACTGATGCATTCGGAGGTTTTATAACAATGTTCCGCTGATATTCGTGTTATATACAGATTTGTAGTAATAGAAGAGATAGATTATATGGAACAGATAATAATATGACACGTATATCCACGTTATTTAGCATGGTCAGTACACGCATTCACATTTTCCCAGCACGTACTAGGTAGCCGTCAACTGGCTTGAAAATCAGATCTGTGCATTCTTCACTCATTGTACATAGTACTACGCTCAACGTTTATGATTGTTTCACGCTCGCGCTGGGCACCGAGGCGCTGCCAGGAATCCAAAGGCGCCGATGACCTGGAAGGGATCCACGTGCACGGATGCGATCCCAGGAATCCAAATGCTCCGATGCGCTCTCGAAGAGTCTCCTGCACGCTCTCAGGGACTCAAATGCACCAATGCCCTCTCAAGGCTACACAGGCATGGCTACAGCAAGTTCTCTGGAATACTCTCATGCGCTGTTAGAGAGTCACATGCACCGGTGCGCTGTTGGAGCTCCACATATTTCCAGCTCTTCCGTGCTTTAAATCCTGATTTTCGACGAACAAAAATAGCGACTTCGTATGAAAACACACACATACCACCTCCACTACCACCACCACCACCGCTGCTCTAAAATGAAGCAGAACTACAATTGTGCCCTAGCTAACACATAACAAAAACAACAACAAAACAAAAAAACGCTATCTAGATGGAGACAAAGAAAAAAATTGCCAAACCCAGATTTAAAAAAAATCTGGCTTCAGCCTTCGGGCGGCGAGTGCAGTGATCTGATGGAGCGGTTCCTCTAAGTAGATCACTTCGATCATACATATAAACTTGCAGGTCCTTTGATAAAAGCCTTAACGATATAGCCACAGCTGTCTGCGGTTGCTTATATCAGCATGTAGATTGCTGCTCCTCGCTTGCAGCGCCAGGAACCTTGCCTGAAACAGAAACACAGAGAGACAAAACTACTTATTAATGTCCTTGCCTGAACCACAAGGACCACAAAGCAGAGAGAGAGAGAGAGAGAGAGAGAGAGAGAGAGAGAGAGACAGAGAGAGAGAGACAGAGAGAGACAGAGACAGACAGACTGTCACAATAGGCCATTGAGACCCTGCACTACGGCTTCACGCCTTAAACAGTTCAGCCTGCTGTAGTCTTTGTAAATTAAAGTAGCTGCCTAGCAGACGACACAAGTCAGTTGTGTGCTAAGCATAGGTAGGCAGTGACCCAATCCTTGCGACGTATAGCCAACCCCGTAAGAGTGCGCCACAGGTATCGGATGAGATTTTCGCGGGCTTTGGCTGACCACAAGGCTAGGAAGTCATTCTTTGTCTGAACCTCACATGAGAAGGAGCTATGCTCTGAAAAATCTCTTTCAGAAAGACTAAGCAGGTGACGGGTGAAATTCATTCATCGCAGTATAGCCACTGCCTGATATTTTCAAAAAGGTAAATGATCAATCTTTTGTTTCATCGCGATTTATTGCTATTATTGTTGGATTATGTTTGTGAAGTCCTGCCATGTTTTATCATTGTGAATGTTTGTAAAACTTAGCGTGACAACGTGGCGGACACGCGACCAGTTTCGGCACCACGAGGTAGTCTCTACTGTCCAACATATGTGTATTATTGCAGACCAGTGGCTGTACCGGAGAATGTGTATGTTGATAAGAATTTCTCCATGTGTTTAGTTTAGCCACGATGTATGTATATGTATAGGAATTATGTTGGAGATTCCAGTGGACCACGGACTTAGAAGAATGTTCGTCCTTTGTTTGTATAAGTGGAGCGATCTGCCATCAGTGAGACGCTCTGCACACCCTTAGTATATAAGGCGTTGCAGAAACTCGTCTTATGTTTTGCAGACGAGCAGGCTTGTTGGTCCGATGCAGGAAATAGACCACTAAGAGTCAATCCTGACATTCGGCCTGCAGGGGAACATCGAGCACTGAGCTCCGATAGCCCAATAGTCAACAACCAAGGAGGAGACACCATCATCCCACCTCAACGATCCAGCTAAGTGCCACAGAAAACGTGCACACACACTGATCTAGAAGGACTGTGCGGTAGTCCACTCTCCTGAAACCAACAATAGGCCAACCAGAACAAATAGCCCAATGATGAGACATTAGTAAATATCAAGAACAGTAGCAGCATAGACCCATCAAGGAACGAACTATTCGAAGTGAATTTGGACATTTAAGTTAATATAGTGTTTAGAGATTTATGTATAAAGTAGATGAAATAAATGTGTGATATTTACTGTTAACAAGTGGCTGGACTACCTATGTTTCATAGCCGTGCAAGAGCTAGTGTGTCAGTTAATCTTTTACCATTTTCTCCCTATCTCTATAACCCTATCCGCACACAGACCAAGCTAAACATATAAATGTATTAAGATTAGTCATAGGGTGATTAAACTAGCCGATCCCCGCAGACAAAGACGAGTGGGTAATAGCATTCCATTGTGCAGAACCCAGTAACAATAGACCCACAGTCACCCAGACAGACACATACACACACAGAAGGAGACAGCGAGAGATTGGTTGGTTGGTTGTTTTATTAACGTCTTTTTTCTTCAAGATGATAAAGACCATACATACAGAGTCACGCATTTAAACAGACACATATACACACATACATACACATAGGGACTATTAATATCTATCTAACAGAACAATAACAATTTCAGTTAAATAAAACGAGCGACTGGAGAATTGATTAAAGCTTTTGCCAATCCCACACTTAATTCATTACTAATGTTTTTAACTGATGTTATAGTATTTACTTCAAGCGGCAAAAGAGGATGAATCACCATCATCTCACAGCGAGAGTTTTGTACGATAGTAGGCTAAAATCACCGGCACCGAACTGTAACGGAATTTTATTTAAATCCTATCCTATCCTATCCAGTAGCTAGAAAGTCGTTGGGGCACCACAGATGATCGTTTAACCAGCGTACTTCATCTTTCTCTGTCCTCAGCAACCCTCATGGCTTCGCTCAGTTTCAAGCCAATCCATTCTCGAATGTTGCCCTCCCACCTCTTTTGCTGTCTCCCTCTTCTTCTGCCTCTTTGCACCGTGCCTTGCAGGTTGGTCTTTGAAACGCCTGATGCTCTGGTGACGCGGCCATACCATTGAAGTTTCCGTTTTTTCACCACTGTGAGCATGTCATCGAGTTGTTCAATGGTTTGTGTGATGGTCTGTCGGACTTCGTCATCAGTGGTGTACTGGGCATAGGAAATGTTCTCCATGCTTTGTATTGTCGTTGTAGATCTGCTGTGAGGGTTCACGTTTTCGCAAGCGTATAGGAAAATGGCGATGACAAGGGAGCGCAGCAGTCTTACCTTGGAGTGTAGACTGATGGTCCTGTCTTTATAAATGAGCTTTAACCTCGCCAGGCAGCAGTTATTTGCGCGATCCTGGAAAGGACTTCTTGTCGGGACGTGATACAATGGCTCCTAAATATTTGAAGCTTTGCACTGTGTTGAGAGATTGGCCTTGGACTTTGATGACCGTGTTGATGTCATTGGTGTTATTGGTCATCACTTTGGTCTTCTCTGCACTTATTTCCATTCCAAAGGCTCTGGATGTGTTGTCAAACATCTGTAAAAGCTGTTCATGTTCTTGTTCCTCTCCAGTCAATCCATCAATGTTATCCGCAAAATGGAGGTTGGAGATTGCTCTACCCCCTATGCTGACTGTGCCTTCGTGATCAGTAAGGGCATCCGACATGATGCGCTCTATGAAGTTGTTGAAGAGTGTCGGAGAGTGTGGGCATCCTTGGCGTACGCCGATTGTTATTCTGAACCAGTTCCAGATGGCGCTGTTGTGAAGGACTGCACTGGTAGCCTTGTCAAACAGGCTTTTGATGAATTCAATTATGTTAGGACTGATGTTGTACACGCTCTTGGTTGCTCACAGAGCTGCATTCCAGACTCGGTTAAACTCTTTCTTGAAGTCTATAAACACATGATATAGATGTTGTTGGTGTTGTAGGCATTTCTCACTGATTATTCTGAGGTTAAAAATCTGTCAGTGGTACTTCGCCCTGCCTGGGTCCTGCTTTTTCTTCCAATATGATTTGTTCAACTTGGGGTTTCAACCTGTTGAATATTATTTTCAGGAGAACCTTGCTGGGATGGTTGATGAGGCTGATGGTGCGGTAATTTTCACACTTCTGAAGGTTATCCTTTTCGGGAAGAGTGATGATGAGTGTCTGGGTCCATGGTGTAGGCCACTCTTCACTCTGCCAGATCTTTTTACAAATAATGGTGAGGGCGTCAATCATCATTTCCCCTCCTGTTTGAAGCACTTCTGCGGGTATGTTGTCCACTGCCGCTGACCTCCCCTTCTTCGGCGATTGAACTGTTGCTTCGACTTCTCGGAGAATTGGGAGGATTTTTTCTTCTTCTCTGTTCTGGGGACATGCTAGAATTGATGGGTCTGATGCTAGAACTGACCGTTTGGTGTGTGGTTGTAAAGGTCAGAGCAGTACTCTGTCCATCTATCCAAAACTTCTTGTTCTTCTATAAGGCATATGCCAAATTTGCTTTGGATTGTGGAGACCTTGAGCTGTTTAACACTTGTCAACCGCTTCATAGTCTGGTAGGTCTTCTTACTGTTGTTCTTGTTTAGACTGTTCTCGATTTCATGAGATTGATCTTCTATCCAGTTCTCCTTTGCTGTGCAAGAGAGAGAGAGAGAGAGAGAGAGAGAGAGAGAGAGAGAGAGAGAGAGAGAGAGAGAGAGAGAGAGGGGCGACCAAGCTAAATTAATAAAAACTTACGCAGTTAAGTGAACGAAAAGGGCCATTAAAAAGTCATTAAAGCAATTTAAAAGTCAATGAAGCGCAATGAGTTCTGTTTTTGTTTTAATTTACAATTATTCCAAAGGGTGAAATGTTTGCTTTATTTTCTTGCAGACGCTTCTTCAACCTACTTGCGACATCAAATTGGTTAAATCGACCGATAACACGAGTTGGAAAATTACACAATCACGCGCAAACATATTCTCTAAGAAATTACACGCGGGCGCACAGAGAGAGAGAGAGAGAGAGAGAGAGAGAGAGAGAGAGAGAGAGAGAGAGAGAGAGAGAGAGAGAGAGAGAGAGACAGAGAGAGAGAGAGAGAGAGAGAGAGACAGAGAGAGAGACAGAGAGAGAGAGACAGAGAGAGAGACAGAGAGAGAGAGACAGACAGACAGAGACAAACAGACAGACAGACAGACAGACAGACAGACAGACAGATACAGCCACACACAGACGCACACAGCCACACACATACACACACACTCGCCAAAGAAAGGCACACAACTGCCTCACAGCAGCATTGTAAGCCTAATGCAAACCTAATCGCATGTTGCCTCACTGTCTTGCATCAGTTCAAGTCTAATTGATTCCGATTCTTTCCCCATACTGTAGACTCCATTCTTATCCTATCCAGTAACTCTGAGGTCGTTGGGGCACCACAGATGATCCTCAGCAACCATGACGGCTTCGCTCAATGTCAAGCCACCCATTCTCGAATGTTGTCCTCCCAACTCTTTTTCCGGTCTCCATATTCTTCTAACTCCTTGCACTGTGCCTTGCAGGATGGTCTTTGCAAGGCCTGATGATCTGGTGATGTGGCCATACCATCGGAGTTTCCGTTTCTTCACTACTGTGAGCAGGTCATCGTGTTGTCCAATGGCTTGTATCCATTTTATTTTGTAGCATTCAATTGTACAAGTAATACAAATGTTTTAAGTGTGATTTAAAAAAAAGGAAGTGCTTTGATAATCAAAGTTTTACCCGATGTAAAGTGTGCATGTGGTAAACAAATAATATTTACCAGTTATTGGTCTGCAAATTAACAGTACATTTCTTTCATGAAAATGTAAAACAAAAAAACCCCCGAAGACATTTTTGAAGATCACTCGATAGTTGTTGCTGTGGCAAAATGTCTATTATCATCGCCCTTAGCGATTGGACGGTATTATGATACCCATAAAATGTGTTGGAATTGTTGTCAATGAATGTTCGGTTTCCATTTTTTCTTTCAATTTTTAGTTTTTTTTTTTATTTACCTTATTGTCCCTTTTTCATAGGGAGATTCTGGGCCGCCTCCCCTGGGGAAAGCGTAGTCGCAGCCTGTGGCTCACCCAAACCCAACTTACCTAACATTAGTTGTGATTTTGAAATTTTTGCTGGGGGTGGAAACAGGAGTACCCGGAGAAAACCGCCGAGACGTTGCCCGAGTCGAAAGTAAATAATATTCGGAGAAACATAACGCCCCGATGCTGGATCGAATCCGCACCTGTCAGGCGCCATTGGTTTCTGGCCTGTGGACAAGGCAAGTTAGTCCCGCCTTAACCCACTTGGCCACAACGCTCGAAGACATTACTTTTAAAAGAATGATGATGAACAAATTCGCAAAATAAGCGTTAAAAATAAACAGGATATCGCCCTGATAAGCTTTATTAACAATCATATCGGTCATGTAATAGTATTGCATTGCAACATGCTGTCCTATAAAACCTTCTTTGCCTTCAAACACTAAGCCTCAATTTCTGTTTCGCGAAAGTACAAACACAATAAGACCTACTCTATACTAATTATCTCAGAAGCCAGGGCTGCATGGTCTGATGGAAAGCAGCAGCGTTATTGGCTTATCCCTAACTCAATACTCAACAATGCCTGGGGCTTTGCGGGGTGTCAGCATCTACTATCTGTAAATAATTAAGACATTCTCTGCAGGAAAGGCTGGCACCAATACACTTGCCAGAACAATACAACGCGGCCCAATCAAGACACACTGATGGTTCTTAGTTTCTAGTGCTGCCCAGACTGGCTGTTTCTTTAGTTCCCAGTACTGCTCAACTACTCCTCCTTTGTGAAATCTAATAGAGCCCTCCCTACCTTACTGCAGCTCTCGGTACAAGGGTTCTGACGTGAGTTAAGCCACTGTGCACACTATGTGCAGAACGGAAGTGACACGGAAGAGGAAGCGCGAGTGCGCAAACTTCACAAACGTATTCTCACTCGACTTCCCTTCTTGTGAAATCTAATCAGCTTCTAGTCTAGCTTACTACGTCTGTTTGTACAAAGGCAGGCTACAACAAAACAAGTTCTGACAAGTGGGGGGAGGGGGAAAAGGGGTGCGGAGGGGAGGAGGGAGGAACTGAGCTGTGCACATCTTTGCAGAAGAAAACGTACCCGGCAAAAAAACTCAAAAGCTAGAGTGCACATTTTACCGATTCTTATAATTCAATTTCCTTCTACCTGAAATAAAATGTTGTCCAAGTTTACTGTAACTTTCTGAACAGAGGCAGGCCAACAGAACAGAGGTTCTGAAGAGAGGAGGCAAATGCGATTTTTACATAATATGCAAGATGATGATGGTCATGATATGATGATGATAATGGTCTTATATTGCACCGTCTCCATGTCAGCAGACATGCTCAATGCCCATGCTGAGGGAAAGCACTATTGCTAAAACATGTAGCGACCTCTTTTTTATTCCATTCTCTCCATCAATGAATGTAATTGTGGCCCTACCGTAACTTGTGCAACTTTCTGCAGGATAAAAAAAAGTTCAGAACACGAACTCTGACGCGAGAGGGCAGCTGAGCTGCGCACATCCCGTGCACAATGTGATCACGCGCGAGAAAAGCCACCAATACGGTAACTTTACAAAGGGTATTCTCATCCGACTTAATCTTCCTGGTGAAATCAGACAACTCGGGTGCTACCTTTTACTGTACAACAGACATAAAGACGCGGAACACGTTCCGACCCACGAGAACAAAAAAAGGGAGCTGCGCATTATTAGGCTATTATTGCCAGTGCCGAACACTTAAGTTCTGAAACGAGCGAGAATGCAGCTGGACGTTTTCTGTGAGAACTGGGACAAGAGAACATGTGCGATTCAACTTTATTTCGGACCCTCATAAAAAACGAATTTTGTAGTGTCCTAGCGATCCTGTAACTAGTGGTACACCTTTGTGTACTGAAATTCTGACGCGAGAGAGCAACTGCATACATAATAACGCAGACCTACACTTGCTAGAACCGCTTTTTTTTTCTTTTCCATCGCAAAAGATAGCGACTACTTTCGTCCTCAGCACTTCAGTCTCAGGCATGGAATAGTAAAAATTGTGATAAATTATGCCAGCAGCAAGTGCTGACTGTGATTCTGTAGTGTCCAGAAACGCGAAAGACGAAACTATACGCAGAAAGGTTCGGGCCATCGAACGCTGATTCTCAATGATTCTCAAAGAACTAGACCTCCGAGTTCTGTACACAACACACAGAGAAAAGCGCTAGACAGTGCAAGAACTTATCTTGTCGACGTCATTCTACTTTTCCTGTCGGGTGTAGAGAACTGTAAGTCAGTGCAGATTAGCGTAAACGGGTTGCAGATTCCCACTTAGACCAGTTAAGAGACAGTCTACAGGCTTCTGCGAATAAATTGAATCAAATACACATTCCTGCCGCACCTTTGCACACAGTGTCGCGACTAAAACCATCAAGCGCCACCACTGCCCCGGTATATCTTTACCTGTCAACATATTCAACCGAATAAAGCCAATTTTCCATGAAGACCAGGTCTTGTCCTTATTTTATTTTCTCGTCTGTTCTGGCGTGGATGACAAAATAATGCCAGGCTAGCGACGATATATTTTTTAATAAGTCTACACCGTTATTGTTTGTTTTTTAATAGTTCTCTTTCGCCTGTTTGTATTTTGATGAAAGCCTTTTCTTGATCTCGCAAACTACATGGAATTTTTAAAGTTCACTGAAGAAGAATCGCATTGTGTTCTGACAATGATGAGGACTGCCAGCTAATGACAAAACAACGCAAGTCCATTTTGTGTGGGTTAAAAGTAAAAGTTTTACATTCTTATTCAGAACAAGATGAGGATTCATCATCTTCAGGGTGAATTTTAAATGTTAGATGTCTTTCAATTGCAAAAACCAGACTACGGTTAAATTTGCTGTAAAAAGTCATCAAAACACACACAAGCAAACAATAACATAAAGACACCCCGAACTCCACCCCACCAAATCCCCATTTTGGAAACTAGCCTCATTGGAATGACATTGAAATGACAGTCTGTAAACACGTTTTAACCCGATCTCTCAAAACAAGGGTGGTTTAGACTGGCTTTGCTTTATTATTATTCATTTATTTATGTAATAGTTTTTATAAATAGCAGTTTTCCAGCTCAAGAGCTGCTCAAGGCGCCGGCCGATACAGGATCTAACTCAAGCCATCCTAGACGCCCACTTGCTGCGCTGCCTTAGGCTCATCGTATGACGCCCAGACAACTGAGCACAACCCTGGGCGACCGGGGATGGGGAGGGACAGGGTGGAGAAGAGACCTTAGGCTTCCCGTCGCCGGCACTCACCTGTCTAGGACGCTGGGCGTCAGGATCTTTCAAGTCCGTGCCAGGACATGCGTGCATCAACAGACTAAACTTCGGTTTATATTCCTATCACACGATAGGACATGTAAGAATCACACGTCTGACTTCCCTACTTTGTCATCCCAAGACAGCATTGCACTTCGTCATTGTCATGTCCTTTTTTTTTTTTTTTTTTTTTTTTTTTTTTTGGGGGGGGGGGGGGGGTACCTTTTTAACCGTTGCTGTCCACTACACAGCCCGCTCTAACTAGCAGCAGTGGACCAAGGTAGCAATTTAGAGCTAGCGTGTTGAAACTAGTGCTTGTCCAGTCGAGTCACCTTTGAGGCAGGAAATTACAGGTTGTTGAATGACGCTGTCTGAATTGAAATCATGGCTGCCAACTCTCCATTTGAAAAATCACAAGCTGCCAAGAGGCATTCCTTCAAATTATTGGTTGTCAATTGTGGTAAGGTGGCCTTCTCTTAAAATAATTCTCTTCGCTTTCGTCTCAGTAATAATAATAATAATAATAATAATAATAATAATAATAATAATAATAATAATAATAATAATAATAATAAAATAATAATAATAAAATAATAATAATAATAAAATAATAATAATACTACTAATAATAATACTACTAATAATAATAATAATAAAAATAATAATATTTCTAAGGATCAATTCCTTCCAAATTATTTGATGTTTATCTCTTATAATGTCATCATCATCATCATCATCATCATCATCATCATCATCATCATCATCATCATCATCATCATCATCATCATCAATCATCATCACCTTCTTGTTCTTCTTCTACTACCTGTACTTTTTCTTCTAATACTTCTTTCACGCCACTCTTTTCTCTGTACTTTTAGCATGTTAGCATGAGCATGTCAAACACACACACACGCACACGCACAACGGATCATAATGATATTTATTTTATTTTCCTTATGCTGCAAGTCCCTCTAGTTACAAACCTAATTTTGAGTTATCCATTCCCAATACTAGAACATACCACGCTCAATTCCGCTGAAATAACCCCAACATACCACGCTCAATTCCGCTGAAATAACCCCAACAGGCTAAAGCCACACAGATAGGTACACTCAAATATCAAACCACACAAACATAAACACCCACACATGAATATAGGCACCATCGACAATCTTCTTAAAATAACTACCAATTCAACGATAAGGACATCAACCAAACACACTGGTACATAATTGTACAAACCCACGCCTTTCCTAAGTGCACGATCGATCTCAGTTGTCAAACTTCTGAACAGAATGAAATCTGTCAATATAGAATAAACAGTCTGTAGAAGGCCAGAGCATTAACCTAGGGAAGGCTTCAGTTCTATTTGAACAGAAATCCAATACTGTAGCTGTAAGACTTCCATGATATTTGAAGAAATTAAAATGCCTTCAGATTTCAGTCGGCGATACAAAACTACCTTTAAGGCCGACTCTGACACACATGAGTACTCACGAAGTTGACCACCGCACATGAACAATCTACCAGTTGTAATTGTGATGTAGAAGTGTGATAGTCGTAGTATCAAAGCGTTGTATTGTTGAGCTCTGATATTGTATAAACTGAGATAGTTGCTCGCAAGAATATGTTTATAACGGCGTTGTGCGAATGAAATTTTTCCTTTGCTGTTTGTTGAAAAAAGACACCAAAGATTCATGACTCTGAAGTGGACTCCTGAACACATGTTGACTCCAGACCACAATCATGAAGTTGACTCCAGAACACATGAAGCGGATTTGACCCCGGGACACTTGAAGACTCTCCAACATATGAAGTTGAATCTGGAGCACATGACATGACATTTAATCTACACTACAAACAGAAAGTAAAACCCCAAAAAACGTTTTCAAGAAGAAATGTCTAGGTTTCACAATCAATGCATTGTGTCCAGTGCATGGAAGCCCAGCTCACCGAGCTGGACAAGGGCCTGGTCTCAATCAGAATCGATCTGAAGACGCCAGCTTTTAACAAGTGCCGTACACACGACGCGTCGCCCTTAACACTCTGACCGATCTACATGTATGCGTGATTATTTTGAACCTACCACCTGTCATTTCCACAGACTTGTCTAACGTGATCCTGCAGCGACACGACAAGAATTGAACCACCAATGAAAAAGGCATTACAGATTGTAGACTTCTGTGAAGGAAAAAAAATCTGTCAGCATCGGGATGCGAATTTTAGTTCTCATGCACGTCAGATGTGCATTTAACCACTCAGTCAATCTGCTACCCCAGTGAGAAGAAGAAGAAAAAGAAATAAATAAACAAAGGAAGAGCAGAACGAGAGAAAGAATAATAGAACAGAAGTTTAAAAAAAAGGCAAAAATATAAAAGATATTAAAAGATAGAAAATAAAAAGAAAAAAAGAAAATGAAGGAAGGAAGAAGGATGGAAAGAAGGCAGACAGATAGGTAGACACAGACAGAAATAAAGAAGAAGCAGCAGCAGCCTAAAAAGAAAAGAAGAAAGAAAGAAAGATGAAGAAAGAGGGATGAAGGAAGGAAGGAAAGAAGAAGAGGAAGAGGAAGAAGAAGAAGAAGAAGAAGAAGAAGAAGAAGATCCTGTGTTGGCCAGTGCAGCTGGGATCTCATCAGCCATTCCCTTTCACTGCAGAGGCTTATCTTGTTATTGGTTGCAACCAATTTATGGGCCAGGCACTGATCACACGGAATCTCAGTCCCATCTTTTCCCTCTCTTCCTATCTACCGCAGAGTTTTGTCCTTCGCCTATTTTGGTCGTGTGATGGCTATGTCGTCTCCAGTTCTTCTTCTTCCTCTTCTCCCCTATCTTTCCAACGGAGTTTTATATTGTGCCTATTTTGGTCGTACGTTGACTATATCGTTTTTTTTTTCTTCTTCTTCCTTCTTCTTCCCTTTCTCTACAGCAGAGTTGGTCCTTCGCCTATTTTAGTCGTGTGGTTGCTATATTGGCTCGAGTTCATTATGCATCATCATCTTCATCATCATCATCTTCATCATCATCATCATCATCATCATCATCATCATCATCATCATCATCATCATCATCATCATCATCATGTTCTTCTTCTTTTTCTTCCTCTTCATCATCACCATCATCAATCTTCTTCTTCTCTCTGTCTTTTTTCCCCAACCCCTATCCCCCAATATGTATCTCTCTCCCTTGTATTGCTACCTTTCGCCTATTTGTCTAGTTCAATGGCAAAACTCTCTTTTTTCTCTTTCACATTTCTTCCTTTCGTGTTAACAAGCTTCAGTTCCGCTGGTGCAGCCGATGTTGTTCCGTTCTGCTAACAAGCCTTTATTATCCGTTCTCCTTGCAAGTCTTCAATGCCCGTCCTCCTAATACGTTTCAGTTTCATCTTGTGCGCGTGCTGTTGTTGCGTTCTGCTAACGAGTTCCTGTGTCCCTTCTGCCACATATACAGATGTCATCTTCACGTTATGCTACCAAATGTCAGTGTCTGTTCTCTGACCAAGTTTCAACGCCTAGTTCATTAAGCACATTTCAACCCCGCTCGTGCACTCAATGCTGTTGCGATGTGCAAACAAGTTTCAGCGTCCGTTCTGCTAACATGTTTTAGTGTCAGTTCTGCTAACAGTTCTGCTAACAGCTTTCAGTGTCCGTTCTGCTAACCGTTCTGCTAACAAGTTTTAGTAACCGTTGTGAACGCAAGTTTCAATGTCCATTCTGCTAACTAGTTGCTGTGTCTGTCCTACATACCAAAACGTTTCAGAGTGAGTTCTGCTACCAAATATTTCTCGGTCAGTTCTCTTACGTTTCGTGCGCGCAATAGATAGCGTTTTCTGCTGACAACTTTAGCGCCGATAGTGCCCGATCGTGTCCCAGTAAGGACAAGTAAGCCGAGTAAGACTGCTGCGCTCCCTTGTCATTTCCATCTTCCTATAATCTATGCTTGCGAGACATGGACCCTCACAGCAGATCTACAACGAAGAATACAAAGCTTGGAGATGAGGTGCTACAGAAGACTTCTGGGAATTTCCTATACCCAACACATCACCAACGACGAAGTCCGACAGACCATCACACAAGCCATTGGACAACACGATCACCTGCTCACAGTGGTGAAAAAACGGAAACTCCGATGATATGGACACGTCACCAGATCATCAGGTCTTGCAAAGACCATCCTGCAAGGCACAGTGCAAGGAGGTAGAAGAAGAGGGAGACCGAAAAATAGGTGGGAGGACATCATTCGAGAATGGACTAGTTTGACACTGAGCGAAACAAGCAGGGTTCCTGAGGACAGGGAAAGATGGAATATGCTGGTTAAACGATCATCTGTGGTGCCCCTACGACCTCCGAGTTATGGGATGGGATAGGGATAGTTTGCCTGAACCGTCTTTCGATCGCAATTGCATTCCGCTAACAACTTTCAGCTTCATTGGTGCCCGATGATATTACCATGACAGGTAGACCACTGCCAACTGCGTGCGGCTTTCTTTACCATTTCATTGTGCGAACTAGTTTCAGCATCAGTGGTGCAAGATTATCTTACACAGAACACTGCCGATTGCGTGCGCCGTTCTCGATACAGCTTTTTATTCTGTTAACAAGTTTCCCTGTCAACGATGCCCGCCTATGTTACATTGAGGAGGAGAAAACCACCAGCGGCGTGCACGCCATTCTCGTGAAACAGCCATAATCTAACGTGATCAAAGTTTTACATTAGCCCACTTGGTGTTAACTGGAAGCACGCCATTGCTCTACATTGAAGTACCCACGTTATCGTAATTTTTCATGAACCTTTCGTTCTACGCGCTACACAGCTTTTCAGTGAACTCCTTTTTTAATAGAACTTCTAAATCCCCCCTCCCGTCACACACGTACCCCACAAAAAGAAGAAGAAGATCATGATAAGAGGAGGTTGCGGTCCTTGCTATTAGTAGTAGTGGTTTTTATTTTGTGACGATAATGATGATGATGATGATGATGATGATGATGATGATGATGATGATGATGATGATGATGATGAAGCAGAAAGCTCAGAAGAAGATGAGGAAAAGGAGGAGAAGGAAGAGGACAAGGACGAGGATGATGATGACAGTGGGAAAGCCGACGAGGAAGAAAATGAAACAAAAGCAAAATAGAAAAACAGCGGAAGAGGAAGAAGAGGGAGAAGAAGAGAAAGAATAAGACGAAGAAGAGTAGAGCAGCCACGGCAAAAAAAATAATGTGTATGGGACACTAAAACTTTCACTAGAACTTCACAGTAACTGAATCTGGCCATTTGTTATTCTCCTTCCTGAAGAAGGGCACTCTGTGGTGGGCAATAAAACTCTTGTGGCCGTGCTTTCAAATGTTACATCCACCCGGGAAAATGCATAACGCCACACTTACCTAACCGTCTTGAACAGGTTCTGAATCATTAAATAACACAGCTCATGCTCAAGAAAGCTAGCGTGATGTCTAAGACGCTGTTCACACCCCTGATGGGCGAATGCCACTCTATCCTATCCTATCCCATAACTCGAAAGTCGTTGGGTCACCACATATGATCCTTTTATTTATTTAATTTAACGTCTATTCACATCTGTGATATTAGACAAACCACATATGATCGTTTAACCAGCGTACTCCATCTTTTTTTTCTAAACACTAAAATGCCACTTAACTCCCGATTTTTTTAAATAGAAAATATGGAGGAATCTTTATTTATTTCTGGAAAAAAGTTTTGTTACTCAAATTTTTTTTTTACTTCATCGCTCTGTCTCTCTCTCTGTCTGTCCGTGTGTCTGCAAGATCAGGAAATTAATGCCTAAGTAATTTCCTTCTAGTAATGAACTATTAAAGTGGAATTTGAATCCTCCTCTCTCTCTCTCTCTCTCTCTCTCTCTCTCTCCACACACACACACGCACACTTCCGGAGAAAAAATATTGTTCAAACGTGCATTCAAAGAGCTTCTCATTGCGCTGATCACAAAGTTTCATCATGCACAAAACTTAAATATTTCTTCAAGATAGTCTACCCTCTGCTTACAATATTTAATTTCTCTCTACTCTCTTCCTCAGTCACACATACACGGCTACGCGCGCGCACATACTAACCCGTTTTACTTACCTCACTGAAGAGACCTACATGACCTAAAGCTTTGCTTTTTATCTAACTACTTCTTAAAGTTCATGTCATCAATCTTCTGTAGCTCGTCACTGTGATGATATTCAAACTTTTCCGCTCTCAGACTTCACTTCTAAAGATAGAATATGTGCTTGCAACTCCACGTCCGCAGATATTCCCATATCTCCAAACCCCTCCTGTCAAAATGCAAACTTCATTCTACGAACTGCACCTTTGCAAAATCTGCCCCCCCTACCCCTTACTCCCAAACCAACCCTCTCTTTCCACAATGCCAACTTTGCACCGAGAGTGTGGCATACACAGTTTGCATCTCCAGATCATTTCAGTTCGTGCACGTACCTACCTTTCAAAGGAAGAAGCAATGAAACCGCAACTTGAGGAAAACATCCCTGATAAGGGTGCATAGTCTCCCAACAAAGTCGAGATCATCACTCCAAAGAGCAGGCAGTCATCGCCTCTGCAAATATTGATATACATTTAAAACATCCATATTAATCATTATTAAAACAAACAGAAAAGCAAATCATATAATAATCATCCTTAAAACAAAGAATAGCATGTCCTACTCCTCCTCGATGATTAGGATGATGAGGATGATGAGGATGATGAGGATGATTCACAGCGGCTGATGGTGATGACGACGAAGACAACGATGATGACGCTGTTAATTCCACCGCTGATGCTGATGACGATGATAATCTTGATGATAACGATGACGTCTACGACGCCAACACAAACTTCAGCGACTTCAACAGAAGTGGAAAATAGACAGTAAAAAGGTACAAATCAAACACTGGGGCCACAAACCAAACACCCGTGCGTCCAAAACAAACTCAAAACTCAGAAGGGTCGTTCTGGCAGAAAACTTTTTCCTTCGAAGTTTTCGCAGGTTACCCCTCGAGAAAGTTATTGCAGAAAAACGCAAATCAAACTAGGAACGCACCAAAGACTCGCGTTCTGTAAATAATATTCGGCCATACTCAAAAGTATCGGATATGTTCAAATTGACCTCAGGTCGCTAGCTTGAGAGAGAGAGAGGGGGGAGAGAGAGAGAGAGAGAGAGAGAGAGAGAGAGAGAGAGAGAGGGAGAGGGAGAAGAAGAAGAAGAAGAAGAAGAAGAAGAAGAAGAAGAAGAAGAAGAAGAAGAAGAAGAAGAAGAAGAAGAAGAAGAAGTCATTTGAGAATTTGAAAGTTTTGCCTACATCAGAAACATTCTTATATAGCGCATTGCCAGCTTATTTATTGTGTTTGAATCAACTGAAGCAGCTGTTCACTGCTAATTATTGTCAACATTCTTTTTGCCGTGATGCATCGGAGGTAGAAGATTGGGAAAGGGAAGAACTTTCAATTTAGGAATGTTTAATACGATTAAAAAGAAACTTCAGGCTTGAACCCTATAGAAAGTTACCAGATGATTATGCTGCAATTCCCAGTCACGAGTATAACCACATCAACCCCATAACCCACCAATCCCCCAAATATTCCTCCCCTCCCCCCTTTCTCAATCCCTCTCCAAAATAAATGTTGTAGAAACTTTAAAAAACAACACTCCACTATAGACAGACTTTACTACTACGGCCTGACCAGGCATTCGGATCACAATTTCGTACTCAAAATATGAAACTGCTGTGGGCATCGAGCACGCGCTAACATGGGTTTCGGAACCTTATGGGATTGTATCATCATCATCATCATCATCATCATCATCATCATCATCATCATCATCATCATCATCATCATCATCATCATCATCAACAGCAGCAGCAATAGCAGCAACAGCAGCAGCGTCGTCATCGCTATCACCTTCTATTCCAGTTTTATACTGACACAAACTATCGGAAATTTCCAACTTTCAGTTCTGTGGATAAAAACCACCCGGCGTCATCCTTCTTCTCCTCCTCATTAGCATCCTCAACACTGTCATTACTACCACCACTATCATCACCATCATCATCATCATCATCGCCATATTCACCACCACCACCGCCATCATCATCATCATCGTCATCATCACCACGCCCTTCATCAACAACATCAACATGACCATCACCACCATCATCATCAACTGATGCACACGCACACACACCTCACAGCACTCCGAACTAGCTTTGCAGAAAACACCATATCTCTCTGAAGTGGCAAAAGACGTTGGTACTATGTTGCTATGTGTGGTAGCCATGACAAGAACGGTGGCTGGGTGAAGTTCAAAAGTTGGGCTAATCTGGAAATCACCCTTTCAAGCACCGCCGGAATTTTGGAGTTCAGACAGGAATCTCTTTGTCTTATCTTAATTCTCGTCTAAGACGCAATGCCAATACAACGTCGCATTCGCTTTCAAGATGTGATAAAATAAGGTCAACATCTGAGTCTCCAAAACAGGGGGGAAAATACTTGTCAACACGGATTGGCATGATTGATAAAAGAAATGTCAACATTGAGTCCCAAGAATACAATACAAAACAACATAATACTTGACTACATAATACATGTATACATGTACAATACATGTGTCCCCACTGCTCTCCGTCTCCTACAGCTCACTGTTTTCCAAAGCTTTGTTCATACTGCACTATGTTCTCATGCGACCACAGGTCTATGTTACCACTGCTCTATGTTCCCATAGATCTATGTTCTTACAGCTCTATATTCCCACAGCTCTCTGTTCCTACGGCTGCATGGTCCAAATGTTACTATCCATCCATATTCCCATAGGTTCATAATTATTCTCACAGATATAAAGGCCCACGGTTCTATGTTCTCACAACTGTATTTACAAGTAGGAAACACAGAGCTGTGGGAACGTCACAGTGAGTCTCAAAAACTGATAAAATAAATGTCAACACACTTCGATTTCACTCACGCTGTGCCAGAGGAGAGGAGATTAGGCCAGCGAGTAATGCCTGTGTCAACAAAATGTCGCGTCTTTCAGCAGCGGATACTTATCTTTCTATGGGTTCCAATTCATGTGGCGAAAAAGCGCGCGGAACGGCAGTGAAACACCCAACAGCGCTTCGATTCGACGCCGCTCCGCGCGTTCTTCCGCCCACACAAATTCGTTACCCCATATCTGCAGACCATGGAAACACACAAGATACAAGAAACTATTTTAGCACAATATGAATGAAAGAGAAAAAGAGAGAGAGAGAGAGAGAGAGAGAGAGAGAGAGAGAGAGAGAGAGAGAGAGAGAGAGAGAGAGAGAGAGAGAGAGAGAGAGAGAGAGAGAGAGAGAGAGAGAGAGAGAGAGAGAGATGTAATTCAGATTCGAATGCCAAACGTTCAATATCAACAACTGCAGTTTCTTGTCAGCACGCCGATTGGTTCCACATAGCCAAGTCTTTTTTAAGTATCCTCCCTTCGGGATGGCAACAAATGCCATGATTGAAATAACATAGGAAATAAAAGTGTTGGCACTCGCGCACCAGTATCTAGCAAACTTCAGTTGCAGTCTGCAATTGTGGGCTAAAACAACATACAGCTAGACAACAGAGATGTTTTTGAATCCGGTGGGGTTGTTTTCATTTTCGTTTTGGTTCATTTCGAAAAAGAAAGCTAGCGGGTACAGGCAACGCTCCTACACGCAAGCGATGGCCGTAATAGGTTGACCTTTTTTGCACATTCAGTACTTTGCTTACAACTATATTCTAATTATTTTTAAATATATAGCTTTATTTCAGCGGGAGAGAAGATAGGCACGAACACGGCGTGGGATTCTTGGTCCACAGAGACATTCTAGCCATTGTCATGGGTTGCCGACAAGTCTCCAGTAGATTAATTACCATCCGTCTGAGAGCCGTTCCTTTCAACATCACCATTATCCAGGCCTATGACCCAACATCAGACTATCACGACAGCGAAGTGGAGGATTTCTATGAAAATCTACAGGCGGTCCTTGACCAAGTGCCGAAGAAGGACATAGTCATAGTGTAACTCGACTGGAATGCCAAGGTTGGCCTAGATGCGCACCACAACTGGGGAGACACATGTGAACCCCACTGCAACAACGAGACAAATGACAGAAGTCTAAGACACTCGGAGTTTGCCAGATACAACCAACTGATACTGCCAAAACACGCTTGGTCTCTACACAATATCCAGACGATGGACATGGCACAGTCCCGGCGGGGAGCATCATAACCAGATCGACTACATCATGGTCAAGACACGCTTCAGATCAACCGTCAACATTGGCCGGACACGCATTTTTCCAGGAGCAGACATCGGAAGTGACCACGACCTCGTAAAGATGTCCTTCCGGCTCCACACGAAGAGAGTAAACACAGCAAAGTGCACTAGACTGAAGTTCGACCTTGACAAACTGCAAGACCCGGAGGAGGCAGAAATATTTCAAGCCACATTTGGAGGAAAATTTGCACCACTGCTCATTTTGGGCGCTGGTGAAGTAGACGTCCACACCATGACCACCACCTTCAACTAAGCTGTGACAGATGCAGCCACTGAGATCCTTGGCAAGCACCGCCCAAATAAAAAACCGTGGATCACACCTGAACTTTTGGATCTGTGTAATAAACGAAGAGAGATGAAAAAGAAAAAGAACACCTCACAAGGAGCTGATGCCAAACGAAAAATCAACAGTGACATCCCAAAAGGCATGCGCACAGCAAAGGAGAACTGGATAGAAGATCAATGCCAGGAAATAGAGAACAGCCTGAACAAGAACAACAGCAAGAAGGCCTACCAGACTGTGAAGCGGCTGACAAGTGCTAAACAGTCCAAGGTCCCACGATCCAATGCACGTCTGGCATATGCCTTACAGAAGAACAAGAAGTCTTGGATAGATGGACAGAGTACCGCTGACCTTTACAATCACGCACCACACGAAGACTCATCAGTTCTAGAATGTCCCCAGAACAGAGAAAAAGAAGAAATCCTCCCAATTATCCGAGAAGAAGTTGAGGCAGCAGTGCAATTGCTGAATAAAGGGAAGTCAGCGGGAGTTAACAACATAACCGCGGAATTGCTTCACGCAGGAGGAGGATCGATGATTGATGCCCTCACCATTATTTGTAACAAGATCTGACAGAGTGTGGAGTGGCCTACCCCATGGACCCAGTCGCTTGTCATCACTCTTCCCAAAAAAGGTAACCTTCAGGAATGTGAAAATTACCGCACCATCATCCATCCCAGCAAGCTCCTCCTGAAAATAATACTCAACAGGTTGAAACCCCAGGCTGAACAAATCACATCTGAAGAACAAGCAGGACTCATGACATACCACTAAACAGATTTTCTACCTCAGAGTAATCTGCGGGAAATACCTACAGCACCAACAACTTGAGAGTGTACAACAGCACCCTAGCATTATTGAAGTCATCAAAAGCCTGTACTATGGGGCGCCATGTGTCCATTTATTCTATGTGACCATTCTATACATAGAATAAATTCTATGCACATAGAAAGCATTCTATACACACAAAAAGCATTCATTAGTTGAAATTCCATTTATAAAAAAGAAACCAATATTGTAAGTCATAGAATAAAATTCTTTGTATAGAATAACATTCTATAATATAGTGTAAAATTCTATGTCCATAATACAATTCTATGTATAGAATGACATTTTATAATAGAGAATAATATTCTATGTATGTAATACAATTCTATATTATAGAATGCACTTGTATGCATAGAATTATATTCTATAACATAGAATGAATTCTATTACAAAGAATGAATTCTATAACATAGAATGAATTCTTTAAAATAAAATAAATTGCATGACATAGAATTATTTCTATACGCATAGAATTCATTCTATAACATAGAATGAATTCTTTAACATAAAATAAATTATATGACATAAAATGAATTCTATGTGCATAGAATAAATTGTATAACATAGAATGAATTCTATAATAAAGAATGAATTCTATATGCATAGAATGAATTTTATAGCATAGAATGAATTCTATGACATAGAATTCATTCTATGACATAGAATGAATTCTATAGGCATAGAATGAATAGTATAACATAGAATGAATAAGATGACATAGAATGAATTCTATGACATAGAATGAATTCTATGACATAGAATGAATTCTATAACATAGAATGAATTATATAGCATAGAATGAATTCTATGACATAGAATTTATTCTATAGCATAGAATGAATTTTATGTTACAGAATGAATTCTATGTCATAGAATTCATTCTATGCTATATAATTCATTCTATATTATAGAATTCATTCTATGTCATAGAAATCATTCTATGTCATCTTATTCATTCTATGTTATACTATCCATTATATGCTATAGAATTCATTCTATGTCATAGAATTCATTCTATGTTATACAATGAAATCAATATAAAAACTTTTTTTTAAATAGTAAAAACTGGGGCACTGTCAAGGTATAGAGAACATTTCGGGATATTGTGATGTTTTGAACATAGCACACTCGTGCAATAATGATTACAGAGCGATTTGTCACTGACATTCAGTTTAGAGTTGACGACATGCAGTGCTTCATCATTTGCGCTCGAAGTGGAAATCGATGAAAGGAAATGTTCTTTTCTTTGCAGAAAGGTTTTACGTCGGAGTTAGAGCATTCAAACACAGCACAGTACTTCACCATTTTCAAACTCGATCACGCTGTGTTATTCCCGCAGCACGTGGCCGCCACGCCTTTGTGCATAGCGCCCTGGGGGGCCGCTTGGGGTGAAATAGATTTTTTGCAATATTCAGCTTTAGGAACCTTTCATTTATTATGTCTCAGAGTTGTATAGCAATATTCGACCTTTAAATATATTAATTATTGCTTTTTATGAGTGTACAGTACGGTTATTTCTTCGGTATTGAGCGAAAAGAACTGATTATTTAATTAGATTTTGTCACTATAAACCCTTACAGAACCTCAGCACATTGTAATGAAAAAAGCAAGCACGCAGGGGCGGAGGGGGGGGGGAGGGTGTGACGTCAATTATTTTTATTGCTAAGCGATCTACTCACACTAATTATACTGTCGAAGTCGTCCGCATCAAGAAACCTAACTGCTTGTTCACGAAATTATGATGTCTGATAAAGCCGCAGAGCGCTTGGTACGTCAGCCATTTCTTCAGTTCTCGCGCGTGCAAGGCTCCACGTGTCCCTTTATACGTCACAGCCTCGCTTCACATAGAATGACCTAGTCGCGCATAGAATGAGCATTCTATGTTATAGAATGAACATTCTATGTTATAGAATGGATTCTATGTTATTGCATGAACATTCTAAGTTATACAATGGATTCTATGTTATAGAATGAACATTCTATGTTATAGAATGAATTTTATGTTATAGAATGACCATTCTATGTTATAGAATGAACATTCTATGTTATAGAATGGATCCTATGTTATAGAATGAACATTCTATGTTATAGAATGAACATTCTATAACATAGAATGCATTCTATGTGCACCAAATGTTAAAAAACCATTCTATGAAAATAGAATGTATTCAGTGTTGCGAATAAAATCCATTTTATGTTAACAAAATGAATTTTATGTCATACAATTCTTGCTGTGTTATACAATTAATTCTATATACATATAATTCATTTCATTCACATAAAATTAAAAAACACAACTAATAAATTGTAACAAAATTTAGAATTTAAAAAAAGATATTATATGACACATCACCACATCGCATCATCACCACATCGATCACATCATCACATCACATCACTGCATCACATTGCTTCATCACCATCATCGTGAAAACGCACCACCACATAAAATCACATCATATCAACAAATCATCACATCACATCAGCCGACATCACAGCAGCAGCACATCTTCACATTGCAGCAGACAGCACATATCATGGCATCAGTGAATCACATCACATAATCTAATCACCCCACCCCTCCCACCCATCACATTTGTGGTGCAGTGTGGTGTGATTTAGAGTGATGTAGTGTGGTGATGTGATGTGGTAATATGTATGTATGTATCTGCAATACAGTTCTATTATGCCTTAAAAGCAGTGAATCAGACCACATCGTCACATAACCTAATCACTCCACCACACCTACCCATCACATTTGTGGTGCAGTGTGATGTAGAGTGATGTGGTGTGGTGATGGGATGTGGCAATGTGTATATCTCTCTGCAATACAGTCCCATGCCATAAAAAATGTTCTCTATACCTTGACAGTGCCCCAGTTTTTACTATTTAAAAAAAAGTGTATATATTGATTTCATTCTATAACATAGAATGAAGTCTATGACATAGAATGAATTCTATGACATAGAATGAATTCTATGACATAGAATGAATTCTATGACATAGAATGAATTCTATAGCATAGAATGAATAGTATAACATAGAATGAATAAGATGACATAGAATGAATTCTATGACATAGAATGAATTCTATAACATAGAATGAATTCTATAGCAAAGAATGAATTCTATGACATAGAATTTATTCTATAGCATAGAATGAATTCTATAGCATAGAATGAATTCTATGACATAGGATTCATTCTGTAACATAGAATTCATTCTATGCTATAGAATAAATTCTATGTCATAGAATTCATTCTATGCTATAGAATTCATTCTATGTTATAGAATTCATTCTATGCTATAGAATAAATTCTATGTCATAGAATTCATTCTATGTTATAGAATTCATTCTATGTTATAGAATTCATTCTATGTCATAGAATGAATTCTATGTCATAGATATCATTCTATGCTATAAAATTCATTCTATGCATATAGAATTCATTCTTTATTATAGAATTCATTCTATGTTATACAATTTATTCTATGCACATAGAATTCATTTTATGTCATATAATTTATTTTATGTTAAAGAATTCATTCTATGTTATAGAATGAATTGTATGCACATAGAATAAATTCTATGTTATAGAATTCATTCTTTGTAATAGAATTCATTCTATGTTATAGAATACAATTCTATGCATACAAGTGCATTCTATAATATAGAATTGTATTACATACATAGAATCTTATTCTCTATTATAAAATTTTATTCTATACATAGAATTGTATTATGGACATAGAATTTTACACTATATTATAGAATGTTATTCTATACAAAGAATTTTATTCTATGACTTACAATATTGGTTTCTTTTTTATAAATGGAATTTCAACTAATGAATGCTTTTTGTGTGCATAGAATGCTTTCTATGTGCATAGAATTTATTCTATGTATAGAATAGTCACATAGAATAAATGGACACATGGCGCCCCATATGTACGACAAGGTTACCAGCATATGGTTGCTGAGGACAGAGAAAGATGGAGTACGCTGGTTGAACGATCATCTGTGGTGCCCCAACGAATTTGGAGTTACGGGATAGGATAGGATAAAATATTCTAATTCTGAAAACGAGCAAGATTCCAATTTGGACATCTAATACGATTTAATAAGGTTACTTCACCTCATTCTGAATGCCACACAAACGCCATAATAATCAAAATAAAATATAGCTTCAAAATCAACTTCATGAAATCATGGGTAACGTTCTCGCCAAAGTTCGTTACCGTAAACATTTGCAGACTAAATGAACTGACGTGACAGGCAGGAAATACTAAACTAAATCAGAATCACAAGCTTCGAATGGTCCCTGCTACTCTCTGTTGTGTGAGAAGAAGAAGACTATATAAGAAGTGAGAAAGAAAACAAATCCATCGGGAAAATAATGTTGAAAATATTCAAACTTTATTTTTAAATCTTTTCTTAATTTATAATCGGGTAGAGTGGGTTATGACAATACAGAACGACATGGAACAGGAAAACTTCTTTTTTTTAAAGCTTATCATTGGCATTCTGACTCGATTAATAGGATTGGACGGTTTTACCGATACGTAACTAGCTGTATTCAGGTTGGGAAACGCGACGGTACGGTATACCGGTGCGGGTGTCCAAGGTCCGGTTTACTGGGAAATCTCGACAACACATAACGCGACAGTGGGCGACATCTTGTCCGTCCAGAGAGCGAGCCTAAAGCCCAAACACGTGGATAGGCAGCTGTTCGTGAAGAAGAACTTATAAGAACAGCAGCTTATCCACGTGTTTGAGCATGGTACAATCCTTCTGAACTCTTAAAGTTCTTAAAGACCGTTCCCGTTGAATGTTTTTGTTTTATTTTGATTTTGTGGTTTAACGTTTGCTGATGTTATAAACAGTGATTTATCATAATTTGTTTTGAAGGCGTTCAAGCAATAATAAAGCTTCAGTTTCTATGGAAATGTGGTTCTTTGAACCTGTTTTGAAGTGTATGAAAATCTCTCTCTCTCTCTCTTTCTCTCTCTCTCTCTCTCTCTCTCTCTCTGGAAAAAAATATCAAACAGTTTGAAAGGTATAAACGTTTAGGCGTAATCATAGATAGCAAACTCACAAATTGAACATCTTTATAAAACTCTCTCAACAAAATTAATTTCTGTTGTCTAAGCTTCAATCTATCATAACTGCTGATGCTAAAAAATGTTGTTATAATACTTATAATGCTCATATCAAACCTCATATTGATTACATTATTTTACATGATTATTGCTTTAAGTCCAGCGGACTCTTCCGAGCCAAATCAGGACCGGACAATCCCTGATCCGCATAAAAGATCTGCTGAAACAACCCTAGTGGTAAAACTGAATACTCTCCAGCAGCCAGTCACTTTACAATAAAGACATCACACGCTGAGGTTGTACTCTAATTTATGGAACCCCCGTTTACAAAAAGAAAATAGAATACAAACATCATTATAAATTATCAACAAAACACATACATATAAAATGCCTACATTGCTAAATAATAACATCATAGGAAGCCCTAGTGACCACCTGGCAGAAAGCGTCCAATATTCCCAAGCTGATCCAACAGACCTCATACACAAATAAGGAGTCTTTTCCCGGAAGTTTTCAAGAAAAAAGGTAGATGACTGGTCTAGCGAAGAAGAAGATAGTATAGCAGATTGATAGAACAGAGCAGGAATGAGAAAGAGCAAATGAGAAAGACAGCGACAGTGGTAATTTAAAGCACTACATTTCCAGAACGTGGGGATACTATTTATACTGAAACCCCCGGCACCCCAACGGGGGCTCACATTGATTAAGCATCGTGCAGTAAAGACTTGTTAAAAAAATAATTATATTCACCGTTGAACTGCAAAATTAGTTATCCCCAACGCTTCCATCACAACCGATTCAAAACAAAAAAATAGCTGTCATGCTCCCCCTTAGCAAATATCTAAATTACAACAAGGCCGTTTTAATGTATACAATAATTAACAATAGAGCTCCTGCTTATTTAAAAGCACCTTTTAGCAAGTCATCATCTCATTATTCATCTTTCCGACATAATTTCACATTTCCAAGACCACGCTTACACATATTTAAAACATCTCTGGTCATGGTGTTGACATCTACTTCATCAGCTCCCAAAATGAGCCGTGGTGAAAAATTTCACTCCAATTGTGGCTTTGAATATTTTTGACAATTCCGGGTCTCGCAGTTTGTCCAGGTCGAACTTCAGTCTGGTGTACTTTGCTGTGTTTACTCTCTTCAAGTGGAGCCGGAAAGACATCATCACGAGATCTTGGTCATTTCCGATGTCTGCTCTTGCAAAAAAGCGTGTTCTGCCAATATCGATGCTTGATCTGAAGCGTTTCTTGACCATGATGTAGTCGATCTGGTTGTGATGCTCCCCAGCTGGGAGTGTGCCATGTCCATCGTCTGCATTTTATGTGGAGACTAAGCGTGTTTGCCATTATCAGATTGCTGTAGCTGGCAAACTCCAAGTCTCAGACCTCTGTCATTTGTCTCGTTGTTGCAGTGATGTCCACATGCGTCTCCCCAGTTGTGGAACGCATCTTAGCCAACATTTGCATTCTGGTCGCATTGCACTATGTCCTTCTTCGGCACTTGGTCAAGGACAGTCTGCAGATGTTCATAAATATCCTTGACTTCGCTGTCGTCATAGTCTGATGTTGAGGCATAGTCCTCGATGATGGTGATGTAGACAGACGGATGGTAACCAGTCTACTGGAGACTAAGCCGCAACCTATGACAGTGGCTAGAATGTCTTTGTGGACCAAGAATCAAACGCCGTGTTCGTGCCTGTAATATCTACCGCTGAAATAAAGCTTGTGGTCTTTGTCGGTCGTTATTTCACCTAGGCCTTTCCAGCGCAGTTCGCTGCTACTTAAAATGTTCCATCGATAGTGGTCCAGCTTGTGGGCCAGTTCTTCTACTTTTCCTTCCGCATTTAGGGTCATGACATTCCAGGTTCCTATGACGATGTTGTCCCTCGTGCGGATCTTGCTAAGTTGTCCATCAGTAACACACTTGTCACCTCCGTCCTCGTAGACAACGGAAGGCGCGGTCCTTGGTGACCAGGGCGATGACCGATCCGTTATGGAGTGAGTGGACCTTTCATCATTTGGGCAAGAAAAGACCTGCCGTATGCAAACACTGTTATTATTAAATATAATTATGATCAAACTATCTAATGTGTTAACAAAAATAAATAAAATGCCTCATAAGACCTGCGCTATGCAAATACATTTATTATTACATATATGATCATACTATCTAATGGATTGAACAAAATGAAGAAATAAAATGCCTCACAATTACTTTTACCACAACAAAAAGGACGAAAGCAATACATTATAATCAAAGACTTGAAGGCAAACAAAAACTAGAAGGGCAAACCCCATATGACTCAGATGCTCCTTATGAAACTCGCAATATTTAACATGAAATGAGAGCCCCCCCCCCCCCAAACCAAAATATAACGGAGGCATTAAAATGCAAAGCAGTACCGGCTTTGATCGTTCTATGCCCCTGACCTTGAGATGATCTTGACCTCCGGCTCCAGATACACTCATATACTATTAAATAAACTACAGCGAAAGTTGTATAATGCCAAAAATGGTGACTTTGGTATGACCGTGACCTTCAGTGACCTTGACATTGGAATAGCCTTAGCCTTTACTTGACCTCTCATGCATGTCTGATCAAATAACCCAATGTTGTTCCATGCTATAGGTTAAATAAACAGCCATAACAGACTATATATGAAAGATCATCTATCATCTCTAAATACAAGTTTGGACTTATATCTCTCATAGTTTAGGGTCAAGGTCACTTCAAAGTACCTATACTAACCAACTTTGGACAGCTACAGTGACCTTGACTTTAAAGTGAGGTTGACCCAATTTGTACCATATGTGTGTTTCATTGATATATATAATGCATCAAATAATCCTAAGTTCAGTACAAATAACCTACAAAAAAAGTGAAATTTTGTTTTAAAAAATTGCCATTTTTTACTAACATTTGTTGACTCTGTGACCTTGAAGTGAGGTCATTCATTTACTGATCAGTTATAAGGTCTCATATGTATATACACTATCTTTATCAAGTTTGGCTGTGAAAGTTGAAATAAGTTCTGAGTTATTAATCCACTTGCAAGTTTTGCACAGACAGATGGATGGACGGAAATTTTTTAAAATTTCTTTTTTGGACTATTTAGGTCTCATCTCAGGCTTTGCAAAGACTATTCTGCAAGGCACAGTGCAAGGAGGTAGAAGAAGAGGGAGACCGAAAAAGAGGTGGGAGGACAACATTCGAGAATGGACAGGTTTGACACTGAGCGAAGCCCTCAAGGCTGCTGAGGACAGAGAAAGATGGAGTATGCCGGTTAAACGATCACTGTGGTGCCCTTACGACCTCCGGGTTACGGGACAGGATAAGATAGGTCTAATCTCGCACAGATTTGCAAAATTTCTGGATTTCATTTGGGGGTGGGGGGTGGGGGGTGGAGGTGTGGCGGGGAGGGAGTAGGGGTAGGGCGAGTACATAGACTCACTCTGCTATGCATGCAACTCCAAAAAAATCTAATTGAAGACTCAATGTTAAATTAATTGATTAAAGTATGCCAACGATTTTATGTGCAATGCATTTCCACATTAATCAATGATGGATGTTGAATGCCAAAGCACCATGACTACAAGAAACACGTGGCTTCATCGGAGCGTGATAACCCTTGAAAACTAACAAGATGAGACTACAGCATAACTTTCATTCAAAATGATAAAATCGATTTTTATCGTTGCAGATTGGTCGAGATTAGCATGGTAGACTGACTTCGTGCGAAGTGTGCAAATGCAGTTGCATTAAATACAAATTTAAAGTGATCTGTACGTGGCTAGCATGCGAAATCCACGTACAGTAAGATACAAATTTAAAATGTGTCTGGACCATCAATCAGAATGGGAAAACACAGCTTACAAAATATTGATTTCACGCTTAGAAATGTATTATTATACATTTGCTGTGTCAGATATTTGCGAAATGTCATTCGCACATTTAGCTCAACAATCAGCATTTTCAAAAGTGCTAGCTAAGGTTCTTGGTGGTAATGTGACTCGGTTTTATCCTATCAAAGCAAAGGAAAACATTGATGACGCCCAGACTGACATTTCCCCCTGACTATTTCAAAGTATTTTCAGATGAGGTTTCAAATGCAAAAAATGAACGCAGAAATATGGGAGAAAAATGAATTTACTCCAAAGAGACGCAAACTCTCCCTAACGCCAATAAGTACAAAAATGTGTGCATTTAATGTACCTTATTAAAACTTTGGATACAGAAGCCAGCATTTTCTTTAAAACAAAAATAATAAAACAAACGTTACGGTCAATCAAACTGAAGTTCTTGGGATATATCGTCCAACGGATTGACAGAGAGCGACTGACCGAAAGACAGACCAACATTTGGGTCTTTCTGATTGCCCGCGACTATTTCAAAGTATTTTCATATAAGTCTGGAAATACCTCCTCCCCTTTTCCCCTCTGACGCGCACACACAAACGGACGTAGAAATATGGGAGAACTTGATAATAAATGGAATCTATCAGAAGTGCGGCAAATTCTCCTTAACATCAATACAAACTTTGCGCATTTAATGCATGCGATTGAACATTTGGATACAGAATATCGCAGCTTCTAAAGAAACGTTACGATCAATCAAACTGAAGTTACTTAACTTTCTTTACACGAAGCAAAAGTTTCCAATCTGCAAATTGATAATAACATCCTATATATGTATCGTGTACCGAACAAAATATTAAAAAAATCACAATACACAAAATGGAAAACAGGTAATATCCAAACCTGTTATTACATTAAACGCGCCACACCCCCACTCCCCTCTCACCCCCCACCCCAAAAACAAACAAACAAAAAAACAACAACCGGACAAACAAAAACAAAAGAACCACACATACTTATACGTACACATGACCCCTCCTTCCCACCCACCCCGCTTGCGCACTCACACACACATACACACACACCCACACAAGAAACCAAGTAATAAATACTTTATTTTATATGCACATACCTAACTGAAATATATTGGCAGAACACAGACAAATGGAAGAAATTACGGCCAGTTCCAATTTCATGAACAATTTTTTCACAATTACAAATCCGGTAACCACACTTTTTATCTTTAATAATGGCTTTATACGTAGAATGTAATAATACACTTATTTCTCTTTCGTAAACTCACTTTTCTGAACTGAAGCTCTAAAGCATAACACAACCACATTACAAGCTATAATTTCTATCTATCATGTTTTATGCTCTGCTACACCAGCTTTTTCGTGGTTGGTCGAAATCACATAAGTTACTATAACAGAATCAGGAGTCTGTCTTTCCAACTCCATCACACACACACCCCACACAGCGGATGAGCATCAGCGATGGTACAGCACGTTCATCCAATGTAAATACTCCAGACGATACTGCTCCCTCGCCGCACAATGAGAGAGAGCGAAGTTCGAAATATTTTCAGTTTGCCATCTCTGTCCTTCCTGCACTGTCCATGCAGTTTGGTAAATTCTCGCCAAGCATGCATGAGTTCTGTAGTCTAGGACTATTTCATACCGTGTTTATGTGTGCAAAGTTAAAGAAGGCGGGAGATAAAAGTATTCCCTGGAGACAGATTGCACGACAGCTTACGACTCTTCCATTCAGCACGTACTGTATAAAACGCCCGTACAACGCGGGAAGCAGAACTTTATGTCCGGTCGATATTCAATCGTTGGCCACTGCTAGACGCGGCACAGCTTTTGCGATTCTTTTACGGGCTGTGTTTGCTAAGAAAAGGGAAAAACATGACTACCATAAAATCGAGCGCCGCGGGTTGTCTTTTGTTCTTGACACAAAAAAGACATACGGAGTTCTCGTGTTCCAGCGACACCCAAATGTAGAATTTACGTTTTGCTTCCACAAAGAACGGTCGAGAACAAGAGGGACAATACAAGGGCCTCTCTCTTCCTTATATTTATTGGATTTTCATTATTGTGATAAAGAATCTCACATGCTACGACAAAAAGCTGCCTTCAATGCGTTCGCCTTAGCCTAACTACAGGTTGTAAAAAGGTCAGCGACATTTAAAAATAATGTACACTAGTCCTGTCCTTGAATAGTGTGTGTACAAAAAGTGTGAAACTCAAAGCCAAATGTTTTATCCTCTTCTTCCTGGGATATACTTATAGACTACAAGTGGAGGGGGGCGAATGCGAGCTCTAAAATGTCTGCATGGCGCTTATATTCCTTTCTAACTGGATTTGTTTTCACGTTGCCTGCTCACAACATTAAAGGTTCCTTGACAATTAAAGAATTGGCGGCGAACCCGGATTCAAAAAGTTGTGGTATTATGAACTCTATCGACTTTCTTTCGTTCAGTGGTCTCTCGTTGTCTCAGAAATCACACAGAGTGGGAGAGATCAAATATTTTTCTTTGATTTCGTTAATTTGCGAACTGTTCCGTTTCTTTGAGAAGATCAAACGACGCGGAATGAAAACAAAACACGTTCAAAGAATTGTTTGAGTTTCTCTCACGTAAACGGGAAAAAAAAACATCGCTGATTCAAACGTTGCATTTTTGCTAAATAAAGTTGGGTCGTTATGACAACAGTACTGGCTTTCGGAATCAAAGATTATATCGCATCGTAGTTGTTTAATTTTTTGAAAATCACCGACCTATAAAATGCTGGGTCCGCAACCGTGTTTCTGCGCAAGTGATGTTCCACTTACTAAATTAGCCACCATCTAAATTTATCCTCTGGACTTCCGCCTAAGTATGATCAAGAAGCAGAAAGCAAGTAGTCAGTTGTGAGAGCACGCTAAGACTATGGTACCGCAGCTTAATGCAAGAGCCAAGAAGACGGGGCAGATTCTTGTCCTCGAAAACTGAGCCGAATTATCCAGCATTATACTTCTGTGCACTAAAGTGTTTCACTACAATCAGCAGTTGAGCGTGCGAGACGCTCTTGAAGAAAGCCAAATCAACCAGCCTGCTTTCTTAAGATCGCAAGATTTCAATGAAGAAATCATGTTTTTGCAGCCTTTTACAAAGGTTTCTGGCGTCCTTGACACAACACAGAGGCCAGGCTTCGATTCTGATCGGCTGCAGTAATCCTAGCGGAAAGGGAAACCACTTCGGACAGAAGAAATTATTCTTCGTGCGTTTTTTTCTCTGTTACGTTTTCCCCTTTCCTTCTCCGCGAAGTGCTCTCCCTTTATATTTATTTTCCGGGAGTCGTTTCCCCTTGGGCGGATATAACTCTGACGACTCTTTTTAGAACATTGTGTGTGTGTCTGTTTGTTTGTGTGTGTGTGTGTGTGTGTGTGTGTGTGTGAGTTCGCCTTTGAGAGAACGTGCGTGAGTGTGACAGAGAAAGGGTGTGTGGGAGAGGGGAAGGAGAGAGAGGGAGAGACGCTTTGACGCTTTGATAGTTTATTGTCTATAACTTCACGTTTTTAAGACAAGGATTCGCAATCCGAATAGATTAAAACATTACCAAATTAAGACATATAACAGCAAATAAACACAAAAGCAAAACAAGCAAATATTGAAAAACACCTCTAGGATTAGAGCCACATGCCTAGAGAATTATTACAATTTAAGGACGTACACTGAATTATTAAAAGGAATATGAACTATCCTAAATACATACCGTTAAAAAGTTAATAAATAAAATTAAAACGTTATTTAGGAAATGCACTCATTTTTCCACTCTTTTCTTTTCACTTTCAATCTTTTTTTTATACAGTATCATACTCAGATTTTTACGGGAGACGCAACACATTCATTCCGTTCTTAAATAGGCTACATATTACAGATATGCATTTGTGTATACAACCACTCCGTTTGACAAGCAGTTTAATATATTTACATATTTACATAGGATCATCATGTACATCAAGAGCTAATTTCCAACAGTTTGTTTCGCAAACTCATAGCATCAGCAATGTATTTTGCTAGATCAAACACCTTACTTTCATTCTTACATGCCAACAAGAAGGAAATGACGTTCCACGTTGGGTTATCTTTAATGGACATCAGCATTATGCTTTTCCTTCGTAAATGATCATACGCTTCACAATGAAACAGAAAGTGCAATTCGTCTTCTTCAGCTTTACCACATACTGGGCACTTATTGTTTTCATTCGTTCTGTCTGTAAACCACAATAAATTGTTTTTAAAACCACATACTCTCAGCCTAAAACGAACAAAACACTCTCTGTACCAACGATTAGTTAAGAATAAAAGGTATCGCTCGGTATCAAAAAGAGACTTAAAGGAATAGTACCATGTATATTTGTCATTGTTCTCTATTTCTGAATGCCAGTTCTGCATGAAGCATGAAATTAACCTGTCTTTAAATTCTAAAACGAAACGTGATTTTTGTCCCACACCCTGACTTAGCCAAACAATTCCAAACCCATTTTCCATTAATATTCTTTTTATCCCTGCAACCCAGTTCAGTTTTCCTTTCTCGTGTTGATTCAGCATCATATCATAAGCCTGCCTACAGAGTCTGGCATTCGGAAGACGCATTAATTTCAACCAATACTTCACACATCTCACCTGGATTCTGATGTACAATGGATATCTTCCGGTCTCCCCGTAAACCATATTATTGGAAGCATGCAGAGGTATAGATAAAAACCTCTTTAGGGCGAAAGTGTGTACCTTTTCTATATTGTTTGCACTCTCGTCAAAACCCCATACTTCTGCTGCATATGTTAGAATTGGCTCTATCTGAGTGTCAAACAATTTCCAAAACAAAGTCAGGTCATTTGTGTCAAGCTTTCTGAGAGATCGTAGTATTTCCATGACCCCTTTTCTACCTTTTCTGCACACTTCCTGCAGGGCCGAATTCATACTTAATTTAGTAGTAAATGTCATTCCCAAATATTTGTACGAGTTTGTTACCTTTACTTCCTCTCCCCCATAGAACCACTTCTCTTTTCCTGCTAGATGTCCTCCCTTTCTAAATACCATAACGTTTGTCTTATCCAAATTGACAGTGAGATAAAGCCTGTCAGCTTCATGCTTGAGACATTCTAGCTGGTGTTGCAAGCCTATAATTGTGTCCGACATGAGAATCACATCGTCTGCAAATAAAAGCAAAAAGATTTCAATTGCTCCTGGAACCAGCTGGATTCCATGTTTACCTTTCTTAGATAATTCTACAGCTAGCTCATTTATAAAGAATGAAAACATTTTCGGGCTTAGGAGACAACCCTGCTTGACTCCGATAGGACACTCAAAATAATCAGAATACACGCCTTTATCTCTTACACATGCAAGTACAGTGCTGTACACACTTCGCAAAGCAAAATACAGTTTACTGTTGACTCCAGCTCTGCGTAACACATGCCACAATCTGTTTCTGTCAACCGAGTCAAAGGCTTTTTTAAAATCAACAAAAGCGACATACAATTTTGCATTTTTCTCTAAGTATCGCTGCACCACGGCGAACAAAGTAAAGATGTGGTCTATGGTGCTGTAACCTGCTCTAAAGCCTGCCTGTTCCTCCACTATTTTCTCGTTTTGTTCAGCCCATTGTGTTAGCCTTTTGTTTAAAATATGCGTATACACTTTGCCAACAATGCTAGTTAGTGAAATTCCCCTGTAGTTATCTGGGATATTCACATCCCCCTTTTTATGAATTGGTACAATGATAGACTTTGACCATTCCATTGGAAATGTACCGCTATCAAACAAATAATTAAAAAGACTGATCAGATAATCAGCAACTGCATCTCCACCATTCTTCAGCATTTCTGAAACTATTTTGTCTGGACCCGCGCTCTTTCCAGTTTTAAGGTTACCAATGCTGGCATAAACCTCATCCCTTGAAATAGCCTGGGTGAATAGTGGATCATAGTGTTCAGATTCCATATTTTCATCATTACAATCTTCATCATCTGTCTGGGCTTCACTCTGCTGTACATTAAAAACATGAAAAAAGTGTTCATACCACTGGTCTTTAGTGATGTCATTATAAATAACAGATTTCCTATTTACTAATCGTATTGTCTGCCAGAACACCTTGGGGTCATTAACGGACTGTTTCAATTTTGTTAACCTACTTTGGTCAAATTCTCGTTTCTTTTCTCTCAAAAGTTGTCTATACTCCTTTCTCTCTCTAACATATTCCTCCCTCTTTTCTCGGCTATCTGTCCGAGCCCGCTGGAAAGCACGCAGCAGCTTTCTCAGGCGAGACTTCTTCTGCGTACACTCTCTATCAAACCAGTCTTGCTTTTTGTTGCTTTTCTTTCCAACAGTTCTTATCATGCATGCTGCTGCACCACACATTGCCGATGCGAACACATCGACTGATTTATCAACGTTTTCCCGTAATAATGTGCGAGCATTCTGCATTTGTTCTTGGAAGTAATTAGAATTAATTTCATCTTTGAAAGTTTGCATAAAATTATCAGCCCACACAATGCGCTCTTCGCCACTGGGTCTAACCTCTTCTGAACCCGGTCTGCTATGCCTTACTGATATTCTGAACTCTACTGGAAGATGCCAAGACTGGATATGATCTTTAACCTTTAAGGAGCAGGAATGGGTCAAAAATAGGTCTTCGGATAAAACAAAATAGTCAACAATACTACAACCATGTGGTGACACGTAAGTGTATTCCCCTACAATATCCCCCTCACTGCTACCGTTTGCTATGATACAATCAAACAGAAAACACAAATTCAGCAGTGACCTGCCGAACGAGTTTACAACTTGATCCTTCGATCGTCTCACCGTGCCTACATCATTATCATCAAGATCGGGTGAGTAATTCAACATGTCCTCTCTGTGAGGTTGTTCAAGACCAGTTCTAGCATTTAAATCACCAAATATAAACAAGTGACAATTTTCAGTATGCATTAAATTACTCAGCAATTCTTCTAAAATGACTACTCCATCATTAAGGTTTTTGTTGTTATACGCTGGGCTATTTTCAGGCGGAATATAACATGCCAGTAAAAGTACATCTTTGTCAGCTCCAAAAACACATTTATCTATTTTTACTGCAACTATATTGTCGCAGTCTACGTTCACCTGGGTTAGAAATTTAGCAAAGCAATTTTTTACCAAAAGTAAAACCCCACCCGAATTTCTGCCTTTATGAGAAAGAGAATCTTTCTGTGGTAGTTTCTTAGCCGGTGCTACTAGTTTTAAGAAATCCGTAAAAATTCCAGTAAAATCGAACCCTTTGTCCGCCCATGTTTCGGTCAAGCAAACAAAATGAAAACTTGAAACGTAACTTACGAAGGAGGGATCACTTAGCTTTGCTGGCAAGTTTTCAACATTATAGGTAAGGAATGTAAGCTTGTGATTGTGTTCATGATGATCCTGCCTGTCCTATTGTTTGTGTCTTTCCGGACGCCTCACCCATGGACCGATGCCTTGTTGCTCGTTGCTGCCCCTCTGCCTTGCACCTCTCCCACAGCCATTGCCGCCTTCTCCACCTGTAGCTCTAACCCTGGTGGTTCGGTCACCCATGGCGCCACCACCGACAACGCCAGCTCTGTCGCCTTCAGTGCCATCCCCAGTAGCGCCAACTTCTGCAACGCCATCACCAGTCACGCCAACTTCCGCTGCGTCAACTTCCGCAGCTTCCACTTCTGTAACGCCATCTCCAGTAGCGCCAACTTCTGTAGCGCCATCACCAGTAGCACCATCTTCTGTGGCACCAGTTCTGTCGCCTCTCTCTCCAGCTCTGTCGTCGTCGCCTTCTCTGCCGGTGCTGAAGTGGTTCTGTCTGTCGCAAGACACTCCTCTTTTATCAGATCGACCGTCCTGGGTTGACCCGTTTCCTTGTTCGCCTTCTTTGCTCTGTTTATGGTGTCGCCTGGGTCGGGTGTCTGCTTGTCGGTCTCGAGGTTCAGCAACTATTAGTTTGCCATTTTTGAAGAACGTTACCTTGCCGTCTTTTCTGGCCTGTGCCGCTATTTGTGATTGAGCCTTGGTGAAGTCGTTGGCGATCCTTACCCCTTTCTCCTCCAGCTTGCCACGGAACTTCTTGTCTGTGATGACGGTCATTTTGTTACGCCGAGTGGTAAACTTCACCATCATTGTTCTTGGTTCACTTCCTCTGCCTCTGCCTACTCTGTGTGCACTGATGATATCTTCTGTTGACCATGTCTTGGGTTTTTGTGCCACGCTATTCAGAGTGTTTACCACTTTCTGTATACAGGCGTTTCCTTCTTCTGCTTCTTCTCCCTCTGGAACGCCAAACATTCGCAAGTTGTCTCGTCTGTCTGCGTCTTCCTGCTTGACCACCTCCGACTTCAATTTCTCGATGGTTACTGCTATGTTTTTAATTGCCTGATGTAGACTGTCAATGTTGTGCTCACTTTCACCCGCCGCAATCCTCACTTCTGCAATGTCGTTAGTCATGCCAGCCAGCGCCTCTGTAAACTTCTTGTTTTCTGTTTCTAATCTGCCACATCGCCTTTCTATTATTTCATATTTTTCCTGCACGATGTCAAAGTCTGCTCGCAAACTGTTCAAATCCTGCCGCATGCCGCTCATGTCAGTCCTCATCTCCCTAATCTCCTGCAGAATCAATCTTCCAACATCTACCGACATGTCATTGTTCGTTTCCATCTTCTTATTTGCTTCAGTGGTGCTGCTGCCGCTCAGTGTACTTGTTCTAGGACCTGGGTTCATTTCAATATCGCCACAACAAAGCAAGAGTGTTGTCACAAATACAAAGAACACAATGTCCAACCTGTTGCGAATCACGATTACTCTTGCTTTTATCTTGCGAGCGAAGTTGGCTCTTTTTATCATGAAGCTGATAAAAGTGCTCACAAAACGTCCACACGATGTGCGAAATTCAAGATTATGTACAGGCATTTTGCTGACTGGCCGGCTAACAACGAATCGAGAGAGGGAGAGAGAGAGAGAGAGAGAGAGAGAGAGAGAGAGAGAGAGAGAGAGAGAGAGAGAGAGACTCAGCCTTAGACATTTTATTCACAACAAGGATACAGATTTTAGGTGGGAACCTAATCTTACAATGATACCATTCACACGCACATTCTGCGAATTTCAGTCAAATATGCCAAAGACAAGACAAATAACTAAATGTAGCCGAACGGAGCATTTGACTCCCGTCTCTCGGCCACGACCTTGAGAACATTGCTCCACCCGAGCTGTTATTTTCATTTTATCCCTCAAAAGAGGGACATAAAAATATTTGCCCTGCATGACGGTGAAGCGTGGTTGGGAGTACCGGGTTGCCGGCTAATAGTGCCACGCACTCTACTGCAAAGTCGCTGCCACCGACCTGCATAAAATGCCTGCCGACAATGTGGTCCCGCTCGCCACCAAAAGCAGCAGGCGAATGGTCAGCCGCGGAGAACAAATGTTATGTCGCTTTGTCCTGCGTAACCCAAAGGATTCTGCAAAGCAGGAGCCACCCAAGACTAGTCTAACCAAGAAAATCAAGGTAGACAATTTCTCTCCCAAGCCCCAACCAGTCGCCTCCCTTTCCGCTACAGATCCCACAGCTCAAATGGAACCATGTCCACATGGTTTCCCCGTTCGCAACAGGCATGTCTGGAACCGACACTGACTACGCCAAGTCAGTCCACACCACGGTCCAGCATCATCCTGTTCCCGGTCGTTTGCACCACTTGTAGCCGAGCGGAGTACTTGACTCCCGTCTCTCGGCCATGACCTTAAAAACATTGCTCCACCCGAGCTGTTATTTTCATTTTATCCCTCAAACGAGGGACATAAAAATATTTGCCCTGCAAGGCGGTGAAGCGTGGTTGGGAGTACCGGGTTGCCGGCTAATAGTGCCACGCACTCTACTGCAAAGTCGCTGCTAACGACCTGCATAAAATGCCTGCCGACAATGTGGTCCCGCTCGCCACCAAAAGCAGCAGGCGAATGGTCAGCCGGGAGAACAAATGTCATGTCGCCTTGTCCTGCGTAACCCAATGGCATAACCAAAGGATTCTGCAAAGCAGGAGCCACCCAAGGCTAGTCTAACCAAGAAAATCAAGGTAGACAATTTCTCTCCCAAGCCTCAACCAGTCGCCTCCCTTTCCGCTACAGATCCCACAGCTCAAATGGAACCATGTCCCCATGGTTTCCCCGTTCGCAAAAGGTATGTCTGGAACCAACACTGACTACGCCAAGTCAGTCCACACCACGGTCCAGCATCATCCTGTTCCAGGTCGTTTGCACCACTTGTAGCCGAGCGGAGTACTTGACTCCCGTCTCTCGGCCACGACCTTGAGAACATTGCTCCACCCGAGCTGTTATTTTCATTTTATACCTCAAAAAAGGGACATAAAAATATTTGCCCTACAAGGCGGTGAAGCGTGGTTGGGAGTACCGGGTTGCCGGCTACTACGACAATGTGGTCCCGCTCGCCACCAAAAGCAGCAGTCGGATGGTCAGCCGGGGAGAACAAATGTCATGTCGCCTTGTCTGCGTAACCCAATGGCATACCCAAAGGATTCTGCAAAGCAGGAGCCACCCAAGGCTAGTCTAACCAAGAAAATCAAGGTAGACAATTTCTCTCCCAAGCCTCAACCAATCGCCTCCCTTTCCGCTACATATAATAACACGACAAAATAAATAATTATAAGAACTATTATGCAGCATACACACATATATATGACAATCAATATTGGTGTTGCAATTACACAATACTTAACAAAAAACCCAATGTATATCAAATAAAAAACCAATGTATATCAAATAATCAAATTAGCACATTGCGAAATGGTTTACAAAATCAGTGCTTACGTTATATTAAGTTTGATTGAAGGAAGAATGGTACCCAATCTAATGTTTCAAGGAAGCTTGTTCCAGATAAAAAGTCCTAAGAATGCAAAACTGTTCTTAAGCAGGTTAATTCTTGTTCGAGGCAGGATACATTTGTTGGACTCGTAACGTTCTGTCGCAGCAGTTAATAGATCGCTTAAATAAAGTGGTGCAAGGTCATGTTGAACTTTAAACAGAAATGTGACAATGTTGAATAAAAACTGGTAATATAAGAACATTAGGTTTGATGCTTCAAGTTTTTTCCGATGATGAAAGACTGGGATCATCGTTGATAATCTTCCCTGTTCCACAGTGCAATGAGTTTAGTTTATTGATATGCACTTCTCCTGCACCGCACCACATTGATGACGCATAATTGAGATGTGAAAGGTTTTGGGACGTGAAAAACGTTCTTCTCGCATCACGACTGACAATAGTTTTAAATTACCTAAGAGGTACACATTTTTGGAGACAAGTGTGCAAAAGCAATCTACATGTTTATGCCATCTAAGTTTATGGTCAATAATATTTCCAAGCACACGATGAGTTTTAAATTGTTAACAACATTGTTCCCAACAAAAAGGTCAAGGCAGAGCGGCATTCTCTGATGTTTCTGTCTGCACGTTATGACCATGCTCTTAGTTCTTTTTGGATGTAGAACGATTTTGTTACTATTGCACCATAGTGCAACGTTATTAACTGCATCCTGAAGATCCAAAATGCGGAGCACGAGATGGACCACTATCGATGGAACGTTTTAGGGATCAGCGAACTGCGCTGGAAAGGCATAGGTGAAACAACGACCGACAAAGGCCACAAGCTTTATTTCAGCGGTAGAGATTGTGATGATATTCTGGGGAAGATACGTTTATCTTACTAGGGGGTAAGACTTATTGATAGATGGGCGATGTGCTACCCCTATCGATCGTTCTTTTACCAGAATTCCGTAAGTTGTGTGAGAGACAGATCACGGCACTTAGGTCACATAAAATTTATATTTGTTCTCGGGAATTTTAGTATCATTTGGCTCAACTTGAGAACCGTTAATTACTAATCAAAAGACTAGATTATTATGTCTCGAGAGAAGAAAACTAATAGCTACACAACAATACAAATAGAATGACACCAGTCGTATGTATGTAATTTCACTTTTATATATTCAACACAAACTTCAACATTTCTGCATTAATCTGTAAATTAATAAGTAATATAGTTCCAAGTGCTGGGAAAATGTTTTAACAGGTTTCTTTCGTCATTTGCTACCTGCGGTTACGATTGTCACTGTTCGTACGTTTCTAAGGTTCTAGTTTCTCGAGGGTATGACTCAGTTCTTGTGGGGGACTTAGCTAAGGTAAGTCGGGTCGCTCTTGAAGCTGTGGGGTTTGGACGTGGTCAGGTAGAATCGTGGTAGTTCTCCTTGGTTCCACGGGAGCGACGGTCAGGCGTTCGTCTCCACAAACGTGATGATCCCAGGCCCGACCTGTAAAAGTCGGAGCTCTGGCTACAGTATTCTCGTTAGCTATAAGGGTGCGGTCTCCTCTGCAAAGTGTCTATAGCATCAGACACCTGCAGGGTTCCCATATGCACAATTCAATTCGAATCTTAAGGCTAAGGTACATCAAACCACATGCATACTGTCTCAGAAACAATAATCTGTTTCTGCCACTATATATATCAAGAACATATTATTTATACATGGCAATCAATATACACTAAACATACACATATCAAAACTATTAGTGTTATCTTACTTGTAGACTCTGGGACTCGTGAAATCGTCTTTTATGTCTCTAGCACCCTCTTGATGAGATGGAGATAGACGAACACTGCAGTTTGTTCCTTTGGTCGACCCTCACAGCTTAACAGTTCTTTTGCGACTGATCAGTTGAGATTTGGTCCCCAAAGGTATGCAAAAGTTCCCAATAGTCTTCTGACCAATCGTTTTTAGCTCTCTTTTTCGTTAATCTCGCATCTACAGAATTATGGTTCTAATTTGAATAGTTCCTCCCCTTCTCTCTTGTCACTGGGCACGCATAATCACTTTTCAAGTGGAGTATCAGGGATAGAGTGAAGAACAGATGCCATAACGATAAGCGGTGTCTGCCCAATACGGGTGACATCATCTTGGTAACTTTTGGCTGGAGTGAGCTACTTAGTGTCTCATGGTGCAGTAAGTTAGTTAATCGAAGACAACGCTATGGTTAGTTTTTGACTAAAGTATGCTATTTAACATTCTTGGTCGCTAAGTCTGTTGATGGTATCGGTAGCTATCGGCGGTGTGCCTGTTTCAAGGAAGTTAATTTGCCATGTGTGTGCTGCTTGTTAGCTAACTGTTGTATTAATGTCCAGTTTCGTTTCGCTGGTATCTCTGTTTCGCTAAGCTAATTTCCTACATGTTTGTCGTCAATATTTATGCTGTTACATAGGCCCCCCAAAAACTATTCTTACACGTAGGTAAGAATTGGTACTGAAATGGTGGCGCAAATATGTACATGCATTATTTACATAGAGTACTGGGGAAGAGGTCACTGGGGTACAAAGCTGGGTGCATCCACCCGCAACTGTGAGGGGTTGGAAGCAAGGTTAGGTTTGTCTACAGTGGGCACGGGGTATCTGCTGAGGTAGTCAGCTCCGTGGTTACTCTTTCCGGGTATGTATTCTACATGAAATGAGTAGGGCTGTAGCAAGAGTGACCAACGCATGAGTCTGGCGTTGAGTTTCTGCGATGACGCAAGGAAGGTTAAGGGTTGGTGATCGCACTGCACCTTGAAATGAGCGCCATACAAATACATCTGGAATTTCTGGATGGCCCAGACCAATGCCAAACATTCTTTTTCTACTGTTGCGTAATTGTGTTCAGCTTTGTTTAATTTCCGGCTGGCATACGCGACTGGCAGGAGGAGTGTAGGGTCATTGGGGTCAGATTGTAGTAGGGTTGCTCCTAAACCTTGATTACTCGCGTCTGTGCGTAGCACGAATGGTTGGGTTGCATCGGGCAACTTCAGGATGGGTTGTGAGGTGAGTCTGGCTTTCAGGGTTTGGAACGCATCTTCGCACTCGGCATTCCATTCTACTTTCTCGGGCGCTTTCTTCTTGGTTAGATCAGACAATGGCGCGGCGATGAAATTGAAGTTGGCAACGAATTTCTGGTAGTAGCCACATAGGCCTAGAAACGATTGCACATCCTTTTTGTTTATCGGGCGCGGTGCCTTGTTCATTTTCGCGATGTTCTTGTCTTCCGGAAGAAGACTGCCGTGTCTGAGTGTGTGACCGAGAAACTCTATCTCTTCGTATCCTAGCAGGCACTTTGTCGGTCGGGCTGTTAGTCCGGTTTCCCTAAGTCGCTGAAGAACGGTAGAGAGAAGTCTTAAATGGTCATCCCAGGTGTGGGTCGTGATTAAGATATCGTCCATAAAGTGATGGAGTTCTTCTTCTTGAATTGGCGCGAGAAGTTGTTTCATCATGCGTGAGAAAATGCTTGGTGCGTTGTTCAGTCCGAACGGTAAGACATTGAACTCATAGTGGCCATCAGCTGTACTGAAGGCTAGATACGGTCTTAGGTGCTCTGGCACCGGTATCTGATAGTACCCTTTGCTTAGGTCTATTCGCGAAAAGTATTTTGCGTTATGCAATTTCGCGAACAGCTGTGCTGTGTCTGGTAGCGGTTCGGCTTGGAATTCCGTCACGGCATTTAGTCGCCGGTAGTCAATGCATAGACGGTGTTCTCCGCTCGGTTTACGTAAGAGGACTATTCCAGCGCTGTATGGGGAGGTTGAGGGGGAAATTATTCCTGCCTCTAATAGGGTGGCTATCTCCTGCTTGACAGCGGTTTGTTTGGCAAGAGGGATAGGGTACGGTTTTACTCGGACAGGGGTGGTGTCAGTCAAGGTCATTGTCACTTCAACTAACGGTGTCTGTCCAGGTATGTCCGTCAACACTGCTTGGTGTTGTGCAACTATCTCCATTATCTGTCTTTGTCTGTCTGTCGATAGTTTTGGGTTGATAGCTACGTCTCTGTAGGTCTCGCTACTTTTCAGCGGATACTCGATAGCTAAATCCTCTGTTGCTTCGACTTCTTCTGCTATAGACAAAGCCATTAAATGATCTGTGGATGTTGCGTCATCGCGGTCTAGGTACCGTTTGAGCAAGTTGATGTGATACATTCTCTCTTTTCCCTTTACCTTGATCCGGTAGTTTGTTCGCGACACTTTTTGCGTGACTACGTACGGGCCTTGCCATGCAATTTCTAGTTTGTTGGACCCGCTGGGGAGTAGGAGTAGGACTTTGTCTCCTTCAGCTAATTCTCGCTCTTTGGTGTTTTTGTTGTAGTGCCGAGCTTGGCGCGCGCGAGCTTGTTTGATGGCAGACGTTGCTAGTTGCCAGGTAGTGTGTAGGCGGCCACGTAACTCCGTTACGTACTGGGTAGCCGTCTTAACCTCTTCGTCTACCTGAGAATCTGTCCATCCACGCTTCAGTGCTTCCAGTGGACCGGCTATCGGACGACCAAATAACAAGGTTGCCGGGGGAAATCCCGTAGACGCGTGTGGAACCTCACGATACGCGAACAGCGCGGCGGCTACGTAGGTATCCCAAGTCTCTGGCTTTTCGTTTACGAGTTTGCGCAGGATGGAAATTAGCGTACCGTTAAACCGTTCGACTTGACCGTTACTCTGAGGGTGGTAGGGAGATGAACGAACGTGTTTTCGTCTGAATGAGAGAGAATACTTCTTGCATCATCTTTCCCGTAAACTGCGATCCGTTATCTGTTAGGATTTGGTCGGGAAATCCAACTCTTGTGAACATAGTGACCAGCGCTTCTGCTACTCGTTTGGTATCGATAGTAGAAAGGGGTGTTGCTTCACACCACATGGTGCAAGTATCCACTAAGGTTAGGATATACCGATTGCGCTTTTTTGTGAGTGGCAGTGGGCCTACGATGTCTACTGCTACTCTGTGGAATGGGGTACCGGTGACGGGCATTTCTTTGATGCTACCTTCTGGCACTGGGGACAGGAGCGGACAAAGCGCGTAATGTCTCCTGTTATTCCCGGCCAATGATAGTGAGCGGTAATTCTCTGAATTGTTGCACTCACGCCCATGTGCCCGCTAAATGCAATGGCGTGTCCTACCTCTAGTACCTGTGGTCTATTTTTGGCAGGGACAACTAATTGAGAGCGGTCGTGGTCTGTCTGTCTGTACAGTAGTCCGTTTTTCTCAAAGAACTCTCCTTTCTTAGGTGGGTTATGCGCCTGAGGGAGTTTTTTGTAGCATTTAGCTAATGTGGGGTCAGCTAGTTGATCTGCCCTCATCTCGGCTGGTGCCGGATTAGCAGGGAGATTATCTGCAGCGTCCTGTCTGATCTGTGTTCTAGTTTGGACTGATGCAACCACTTGAGGCGCAATCGGCGTCCCTAAATACACATATTTACACCCTAGTATGATGTCATACAAAGGTGCATCCATTACTGCCGCTTTTACTTTTCCTGACACATATCGGGAGTCTACATGGACTATCGCGATTGGTAAGGTGGAGGCGGGTATGGATCGATCAGGGCCTTGCAAAGTGACGGTCTCGTCGGTGATGTCATCAGCCGCTACAAGAGTTCGACTGACGATTGCATCGTACGATAATCCGGTGTCGTATAGACATGACGCGGTTTTTCCGTTCACTCAACTGTTTCACTGACTGGGGGTCGGGACTTATCTGAAGTCTCCAGTTCAACGGTACTAGTTTGACTTACAGCCACTGTGTGCGTTTGATTCGCTGTTCTCCGGCAATCAACGGTGTTATGGTTAGTTCTTTTGCAGTTAGAACAATATTTCCGGGGGTTTTGACCTTGACCGGGCGGTTTCACCGAGTTGTGGGTTTTCTTGTTATCCGAATTCTGCTGATTCTGATTAGACTGCTGTGTTTGTTGTGGGTGGAGTTTCTGGTTGTTTCCATCTCTGCTGGGTTTATCTGTTACCTTGCGTTTAGCTTCGTTTTCATGCGCGGTGGTGTAACGGTCCGCTAGTTTGATTAGATCAGCTAAGTTCTCGGCACCTTGTTCCGCGGTGAACATCCTAGTTTCTGGCGTCATTGCATCGCGTAACTGTTCGCTAAGGATTAGTTCAGCAAGATCTTCGAATGATTCTTCTAGGTTGGATAAGGCTAACCATTTACGCAAGTACGTTTCCAATCGGTCTACAAACTGACTGTGAGTTTCACCTTTTTCTCTTCGCGAGTTGCGCAATTTTTTCCGGTAGGTTTCGGAGGTCAACTCGAACCAAATCAAGAGTGCTTTCTTGAGAGCTGCGTAATCGTTACTTTGTCCTGTGGGCAATTTCGCGTACACGTCATAGGCTGTACCTCTCAATCCTTGAGCTAATTTTATGTTCCATTTGTTATAGTCAAGTTCGAATTCCTGTGCTAAGCGCTCAAACCGATCAAAATATGCATCTATCCTATCAACTTTCTCGTCAAATGGACTTAGAAAAAAATTCATGCCTGGAGTGATGGACGGAGGTTGGGGAGGGTTGTCCGATGAGTTTGACAGTAGGCTAATATTCGGGTCAGTTGCCCGAGCTGCTATCAACTGGTCCCTTTCTTTTTCCCTTGCTTCAATTTCCATCTTTTTTAGGTGTTCTGCCATATCTAATTCCATGCTTTTTAACCTTTCAGCAGCCTTGTCCGCACGATCTCTTTCTTCAGCTCTAGCTTTTTCTGCACAGATTCGTTCCTCTGCTCTAGCTTTTTCGGCATGGATTCGTTCCTCTGCTCTAGCTTTTTCGGCATGGATTCGTTCCTCTGCTCTGGATTTTTCCAATTTATCCCATTCTGAGGTTACATACGTGATTAAATCTTGCCCTGCCAGACCTAGTGCTATCCCCTCTTCTCTCAATTCTCGGCGTACTTTATGAAGTCGGCCATGATAGATTTCTAGATTTCCAGAGTCCAAAAGCAAGATAACCTAACTACTCTTAGTCAATCTAGTTTAACACAAGTACAATCAAAATATCCCTATGTGAGATGTTACCAGCAATCCACAACAATTTTCAATCAATGCATAAGACACAATTATCTTACATCAATCAATACATACATGTGCATACAACAATCAATACAATCATGCAATTCAAAAAATCAAGAAAATGTTTTTCCCCAATGCAACTGAGTCAACTCTCGGATTTTGTACTAGACCACTATTACGAATCCTAAGTGAGATAATGTTTTCTCTTCGTTATTATCTTTAGTTACTCAAGATATAGATACTAAAATTTATTATCCCGGACGAGCCCCCATATGTGATGATATTCTGGGGAAGATACGTTTATCTTACTAGGGGGTAAGACTTATTGATAGATGGGCGATGTGCTACCCCTATCGATCGTTCTTTTACCAGAATTCCGTAAGTTGTGTGAGAGACAGATCACGGCACTTAGGTCACATAAAATTTATATTTGTTCTCGGGAATTTTAGTATCATTTGGCTCAACTTGAGAACCGTTAATTACTAATCAAAAGACTAGATTATTATGTCTCGAGAGAAGAAAACTAATAGCTACACAACAATACAAATAGAATGACACCAGTCGTATGTATGTAATTTCACTTTTATATATTCAACACAAACTTCAACATTTCTGCATTAATCTGTAAATTAATAAGTAATATAGTTCCAAGTGCTGGGAAAATGTTTTAACAGGTTTCTTTCGTCATTTGCTACCTGCGGTTACGATTGTCACTGTTCGTACGTTTCTAAGGTTCTAGTTTCTCGAGGGTATGACTCAGTTCTTGTGGGGGACTTAGCTAAGGTAAGTCGGGTCGCTCTTGAAGCTGTGGGGTTTGGACGTGGTCAGGTAGAATCGTGGTAGTTCTCCTTGGTTCCACGGGAGCGACGGTCAGGCGTTCGTCTCCACAAACGTGATGATCCCAGGCCCGACCTGTAAAAGTCGGAGCTCTGGCTACAGTATTCTCGTTAGCTATAAGGGTGCGGTCTCCTCTGCAAAGTGTCTATAGCATCAGACACCTGCAGGGTTCCCATATGCACAATTCAATTCGAATCTTAAGGCTAAGGTACATCAAACCACATGCATACTGTCTCAGAAACAATAATCTGTTTCTGCCACTATATATATCAAGAACATATTATTTATACATGGCAATCAATATACACTAAACATACACATATCAAAACTATTAGTGTTATCTTACTTGTAGACTCTGGGACTCGTGAAATCGTCTTTTATGTCTCTAGCACCCTCTTGATGAGATGGAGATAGACGAACACTGCAGTTTGTTCCTTTGGTCGACCCTCACAGCTTAACAGTTCTTTTGCGACTGATCAGTTGAGATTTGGTCCCCAAAGGTATGCAAAAGTTCCCAATAGTCTTCTGACCAATCGTTTTTAGCTCTCTTTTTCGTTAATCTCGCATCTACAGAATTATGGTTCTAATTTGAATAGTTCCTCCCCTTCTCTCTTGTCACTGGGCACGCATAATCACTTTTCAAGTGGAGTATCAGGGATAGAGTGAAGAACAGATGCCATAACGATAAGCGGTGTCTGCCCAATACGGGTGACATCATCTTGGTAACTTTTGGCTGGAGTGAGCTACTTAGTGTCTCATGGTGCAGTAAGTTAGTTAATCGAAGACAACGCTGTGGTTAGTTTTTGACTAAAGTATGCTATTTAACATTCTTGGTCGCTAAGTCTGTTGATGGTATCGGTAGCTATCGGCGGTGTGCCTGTTTCAAGGAAGTTAATTTGCCATGTGTGTGCTGCTTGTTAGCTAACTGTTGTATTAATGTCCAGTTTCGTTTCGCTGGTATCTCTGTTTCGCTAAGCTAATTTCCTACATGTTTGTCGTCAATATTTATGCTGTTACAGAGATGACAGGCACGAACACGGCGTTGGATTCTTGGTCCACAAGAACATTCTAGCTACTGTCATGGGTTGCCGCCCAGTCTCCAGTAGACTCATTACCATCCGTCTGAGAGCAGCCCCTTTCAACATCAACATCATCCAGGCCTATGCCTCAGACTATGACGAAAGCGAAGTGGAGGACAGCGAAGTGGAGGATTTCTATGAAAATCTACAGGCTGTCCTTGACCAAGTGCCGAAGAAGGACATAGTCATAGTGGAAGGCGACTGGAATGCCAAGGTTGGCCAAGATGCGCACCACAACTGGGGAGACACAAGTGTACCCCACTGCAACAACGAGACAAATGACAGGGGTCTGAGACTGTTGGAGTTTGCCAGATACAACAATCTGATACTGGCAAACACGCTTGGTCTCCACAAAAAATCCAGACGATGGACATGGCACAGTCCCGGCGGGGAGCATCACAACCAGATCGACTACATCATGGTCAAGAAACGCTTCAGATCAAGCAACAACATTGGCAGGACACGCACTTTTCCAGGAGCAGACATCGGAAGTGACCACGATCTCGTGATGATGTCTTTCCGGCTCCACTTGAAGAGAGTAAACACAGCAAAGTACACTAGACTGAAGTTCGACCTGGACAAACTGAAAGATCCGGAGGTGGAAGAAATATTTTAGGCCACAATTGGAGGGAAATTTGCACCATTGCTCATTTTGGGAGCTGGTGAAGCAGACGTTAACATCATGACCACCACCTTCAACTAAGCTGTGACAGATGCCGCCACTGAGATCCTTGGAAAGCACCGGCCAAAGAAGAAACTGTGGATCACACCTGAACGTTTTGACCTGTGTGATAAACGAATAGAGATGAAAAAGGAAAAAAAAAAAAACACCTCACAGGGAGCAAATGCCTACCGAAAAAAATCAACAATGACATCCGAAAAGGCATGCGCACAGCAAAGAAGAACTGGATAGAAGATCAATGCCAGGAAATAGAGAACAGTCTGAACAAGAACAACAGCAAGAAGGCCTACCAGACTGTGAAGCGGCTGACAAGTGTTAAACAGCCCAAGGTCTCCACGATCCAAAGCAAGTCTGGCATATGCCTTACAGAAGAACAAAAAGTCTTGTACAGATGGACAGAGTACTGCTCTGACCTTTAGAACCACTCACCAAACGGAGACCCATCAGTTCTAACATGTCCTGAGAACAGAGAAGAAGAAATTCTCCCAATTTTCCGAGAAGAAGTTGAGGCAGCAGTATAATCGCTGAAGAAGGGGAAGTCAGCGGGAGTGGACAACATACCCGCGGAACTGCTTCAAGCAGGATGAGAAGCGATTATTGACGCACTCACCATTATCTGTAACAAGATCTGGCAGAGTGGGGAGTGGCCTACATGAACCCAGTCGCTTGTCATCACTCTTCCCCAAAAAGGTAACTTTCAAGGGTTTTGAAAATTACCGCACCATCAGCCTTGTCAGCCATCCCCAACAAGGTCCTCCTGAAAAAAATACTCAACAGGTTGAAACCCCAAGCTCAACAAATCATAGCTGAAGAACAAGCAGGATTCAGGGCAGGGCGAAATACCACTGAACAGATTTTCAACCTCAGAATAATCTGTGAGAAATACCTACAGCACCAAACAACATCTATATCATGTGTTTGTAGACTTCAAAAAGGCGTTTGACCGAGTCTGGCATGCAGCTCTGTGGGCAACTATGAGAGTGTACAACATCAGCCCTAAAATTATTGAAGTCATGCAAAGCCTGTACGATAAGGCTACCAGTGCAGTCCTCCACAACAGCGCCATCGGAAACTGGTTCAGAACAACAATCGGTGTGCGTCAGGGATGCTTACTCTCTCCAACGCTCTTCAACATCTTTCTAGAGTGGATCATGTCAGATGCCCTTGCAGATCACGAAGGCACAGGAAGCATAGGGGTCATTTATAAACAGGCAAAATAGTTATAGACCGAGACAGATCCTTGGGGTTATAACACGGTATTTATCAATAGTAGATTCAGCCCCGATTCTTGAATCTTGAAAAGTTTAACTCGAATTCGTTTATCCACGCTGCCTGTTCACTCAGCAACAAGGCAGGAGTCGTCGTAAGAAGTTTTCCAACTTTATTCAGCAAACATCAACAGCTGCAAATAAGATCGCTTTCCGTAAATCACTTCAACAATCATCCTTCCAAGCAGACAGAGCATTACTTATATAGCCTCTCAGCAATCGAGAAAAAATTCAAGAATGGCGCCATAACACCCAATTAAAATTAAACTCGTCACCAAAACTATGCATTGTCTTACTTCACATAATGTTTACGAATCTACATGATTCGATCTGCTTTTACCCGTAACATCTGGAAAATTTGGTCGGCAATAAACAAGAAAATTCTCAACAATATCGACTGACGAAAATTATTAACATTATACAAAGCTTCTTCTAGCAAAAGCGCAAAATCAAATCAAAGGCAAAAAAATACACGCTATCGTTGCACGCTTTGCAAAACAAAGTCATTGGATCTATCGTATGCGACTCAATCGTAACAGAGGTGCACCAGTTGTGAAACTACTTAAGCAAGATTAAGTCCCATTAAAAATACTTGTTGTTTCCTATCAGTCAGAAACGTCTTAAGAAGGTTGACTGAACGATCATTTTAAGTGTACAATAGAAGTTTATCTACAAGGATTCTATGATTAACATGTTCAAATACCTTTCTAAGATCACGAAAAACAGCACTCACGATTTGGGATTGATTAATAGACGATAGCCATGAATCACATATTGACATGAGGCAGTGTGGCGCGAGTTAAATGTACGAAATCCAGACTGAAAAGGATATAGTTTATGTTGTTCATAAACTGCATAACAATATGAATATATCTTTTAAGAGGTTTAGATAATACCGACAACATGGATACTAGGCGGAAATTGTTGATGCCACAAAGATGTTTCCCTTTTGGGAGGATGGGGAGGGGGGGAAGTGGGAGGGGGGGTACGGGAGAGAGAGAGAGAGAGATCGTTTTTGGGTGCGCGTATGCATATTTGCGCGTGCGTTTCCAGGTTGTGCCATAGTTATTGTGTGAGAGAAGAAGTCTGGACTAGAATAAGATTAAACAAGATTAAAAAGCTTAGATAGATATTCAATGTTTATAGGGTCCAGCGGACTGCCATGAGCCGAATCATGACCACACAAAACTAAGCAAAATCAGACTAAATTTCTAACATTTAAATATACTACTCAAAATAATACAAGGGCCACTTGGACATATGGGTCTCTCTTTAAATCAGAAACACGAATTCAATTTATTATTTCATCATATTTTATTGCAATCATTTCTGCATCAATAAAAAAAAAAGATTTTAGGCATCAGTCGCTTAAAATTCGAGTAAATTCAATTTAACTGGACATACCCCTCATTTACAAAATCAAAACTTTAGAAACCAAAAATCTATAGAGTCAGTATCGGGTGTGGCCACCGTTTGCATCAATGCAGTCTTAGCATCGTTGTCTCATGGACCGTATCAGGTTATGGAGGATGTTTCCTGGGATGGCCAACCACTCTTGCTGGAGAACTTGGGCCAGAACTTCAAGGTTAGCTCCTGGAGGGGGGTTTGCCCGTGTCTGTCGACCCAAGACATCCCATAGATGTTCTATGGGGTTCAAATCGGGTGATCAAGCCGGCCAATCCATCCTTATGACGTGCTTTTGCTGCAGGAAGTCATTGACGATACGCGCTCGGTGGGGTCTGGCATTATTGTCCTGTAGTATGGCACCTTCCCCAATGGCCCGCAGAGCTGGGAGAACCCTAGGTTGTAGGACGTCATCCCTGTAGCCAATACCGTTTAAGTTGCCATGAATTTGGAGCAGGGGTGTTCTGAAGTTTAATGCGAAGCCACCCCACATCATGACAGATCCACCACCAAAGCGGTCATGCTCGCGCACCGTCGCATCAGCAAAACGCTCCCGTCGACGCTTCCAAACATTCACTCGACGGTCGTTGAAAGACAAGGAGAACCGAGACTCGTCTGTAAAGACCTTGACCAATGTTGCCTAGTCCAAACCAATTGACGCCGAGCCCAGGCCATACGCGCTGCACGGTGAGCTGGGGTGAGCAAAGGCCGTACTGCTGGTCGTCGTGATCGCAGGTTTGCCTCGTGTAGACGGTTGCGAATTGTCTGGTCGCTGACGTTAACATTGCTGGCTGCGTGAAGCTGTCTTCTGATGGTGTTTGCTGTAGCGGACCTCATCCTCAGAGCTGACAGGGTGATGAAATGGTCTTGTCTTGTAGTGGTAACGCGGGGGCGTCCGGACCTTCTTGATTCTTGGACGCTTCCAGTGTTGTTAAAGCGCTCCCGAAGCCTTTGGACAACGGAGTGGGACACTCCCAGCCGCCTGCCAACTTCTCTCACCCCCACCCCTTCCTGAAGCCATGCAATAGCTCTGCCTCTATCCGCATCAGTCAATTGTCGCCTTGGGGGCATGGTTAGAAAAGCAGCAAAAGCGGTGCCATTTATACCCAGAAAAAAGCGCCGATTGTTGAACTGAACTCACAAAATGCAAGCCTTTCGCGTGCAAATCACTTTTTAATGTTGAAAATTTTGCTTTATTATAAGTAAGTTAGGGTCATTTTTTTGGTAAAAATTGGGGTTGTTTTCCAACTCAGTGCAGAAATTTCAAAACTCACACAGTCATGTGATTACTTGTCAGAATAAGATTGTCTTGAATGTTACTGTACAGAGTAAGTTTTGAAATAAGCAATATAAGCGATATTATTGATAGCAGCAAAAAAAAATTTAACTAAATGAAATATGAGAGTGGCCCTTCAATTATTTTGAGTAGTATATAATAAAAGAAGTAACGGTCCGTGGAAAGCTGCGATGTCAATTAGGCTTCCAAACACGGTGACCTTTGCTCTCAGCCTGCAAATCCCTCTTTGTAAGATCGATATCAAAGAGTCCGACTCAAACACCTGCGCGTCTGACACACGACGTGTCAAACAACACCCGTGCCCAATTTGAAAACAAAATAATGGGCCAACAAAGCAACGAAAATGTATGATTGAAAACGATCACTTCAGAAATATTGACTAGAATGGGACGAGAGATGTGACAGACTAGACAAGCAGGGAGCATGAAGGTCGTCATATTCTAAATCAAATTTAAATAGGCCTATGTGTAATCATGAAATGCTTTATTACCTGGAAAAGGCAGTGTGTCATGATAATAACATTAAAAAGGTATATAAATTGTTCAGGACCACTTTCTAAATGTATCCTATCCTATCATATTCCGTAACTCGGAGGTCGCAGATGATGATCGTTTAACCAACGTACTCCATCTTTCTTTATCCTCAGCAACCCTGATGGTTTCGCTCACTGTCATACCGGTCCATTCTCGAATGAAGTCCTCCCACCTCTTTTTTGGTCTCCCTCTTTTTACATTTATTTTTTTTAGCAATTTTTATGAGGGAATAAGAACACATTTGTCTTTACGGACGTCTAAATTAAGAGTCTTGCTGATGGCAATCAGCGACCAGTATGGTACTCCTAGGTGCTCTGGGCAGTTGATCCGCCACGTTGTTCATAGGCTCCTGGTGCTTCCGGTCATATCCCAGCCACATCACACTCCAGGGTGGAGATGCCAATACCAGTACACTAAGACATACCCACATACTCCTCTGAATCTCAGTTCACGTTATTACTCTTCTCCATTCTATGTGGTCCTGATTTGGCTGTTGGCAGTCCTCTGGACCCTATAAACACTGACTATCTCTCTCTCCATTCGATCAATTATCAAGCTCATTCATAAATTACCTCCCTTTATCATAATTGACAAGAACGAACTTCCCAAATTATTTCCATTTCTTTTAAACAATTTTATCGTACTGTATTATTTCTCTTTCCCAACCATTGAAAGCAATTAATTAAATTCCATCTATAAATTATATATCTTTTCTTAATTATTACCAAAATAGTTTTCATTTACATTTTACTTCTTTTTACAATGCCATCAAAGAATCCAAACCTATCATTATAAATCACCACTCTTCGCGAACGCTGAAAAATAATTATCAAATATAAATTATTTATTTCTTTGTATACAAAAGTATACTTCCTTCACTAATATTTCCTTTCATTCAAAAATATAAAAAAAATATACATGTTTATACAAATATGCTGTCACCCGAGCAAAATGGCGACTGAGGGATTGCATGCAAGTACTTACGCTACCGGTGCTTTCCTCGGACACGACGGTCCAACACAAACAAAAGACACAGGTCCGAGTGGATCACAGATGTGCGCATGCAGCTCTCCTCTTCACTCATCATCATCATCATCATCATCATCATCATCATCATCATCATCATCATCATCATCATCATCATCATCAGTTCCAGGACAACTGGACACTGCCTTGAAGGGCGGTCACAGCAGGACTACACACTGCTCGAGATAGGCGGCAAATAGTACAAAACCACGGCTCGCACGCGAACTTTTTTTTCCAAACTAGTTCCAGTCATCCGCCGAAAAAGGCCATCACCGAAGTCGGACGAAGCTATCCGAGTCGAGCGAAGTTATCCGATATTGCAGGCCTAATATTCAGCTAGTGACGCTTCTTCGCTGCGCGGTGACTGACTTATAATATATAATGTAGATTAGGCCTGTGTATATGTGTCTACTTGATTCGCGGCAGGAAATGGGGAATGCTATTATTAGCGTACTACTGAGAACTAACAAAAGCAAAGCAAGGGATGCAACTAGTAAATATGGTCGACAATAATTATACTCATCTTAACAAAGTAGATCATTGCGAAATGCTAGTCTGCGTAAATCGAACAGAATTAGAAGCAACAGCGACCGTTTTTAATGTTTAACTAGTCTGTTTGACTAGTCATAGTCATGCAGGCATCATTTCGTAACACATCGGAGAGCAGCTTCGTTCGACTTCGGTGATTGCCTTTTCTGGCGAATGACTGGAACTTGTTTGGCGTGCGTGCGCGTTTATGTGTGTGTTCGTTTGTTTCATGTGTGTAGGTAACTGCCCAGTTTTCGTTATGTCCTCGCCCAAATCTCTCTCTCTCTCTCTTTGCTCTCTCTCTCTCTTTCTTTCTCTCCTCACTCTCTGTGCAGTTCAGGTACACAATTACAATCCAAAGTTGCTGACATTATTCCTCATGTTAATTGACTATCCACAGTATCCAGAAAAAGAAGAGTAAGACACCTGCTCATCCCTACTTACCTCAAGACGCACGCATAAGGAATTATCCTTTTAAGTGCAATAAAAATGAACTCGCTGGACCTTTACCCATGATGCAACAATGCGGAGTGTGTCGTGGCAGCTAGCTTATTAATGTACCTCCCAGTGAACTGGGTGCTGTACAGCTACTACTAAGAAATCCGCTTGTGTCTTCCTGGTATTGCTAGGATGAGATACTCATACGTTGACAATACAACGGAAATCAATGTCTGGCAACGTAATATCTTTCCTTGAATAAGATTCCACGTGGATTCATCTAGTAACATTTCCAACGAAGTCTTTATTCTCTCCATCAGACGTTTTGCTCTTACGGGTCAACTAAAACCCCCATCTCATATTGAAACCTGGGGACAATGCTAGTCATTAATTGGTAGACAGACTGACAGACATTCACACACACGCGCGCGCACACACACATACACACACTTAGATTCGCAAAGAATTGTTTTAGAATACCTTCTTCAACGAGACATTAGGCACCGTAGTACTCAGAAAAAAATGATGGATTCTGCTGCTGCTGATGATGATGATGCGGAAGATAATGATGATGATGACGACGACGGCGACGTGAACCAGGCAGTAAGATGGCTGACACAAAAGGACAAAACCCAACTCTGAACTCCAAAGCACAATGTAGGCTCATTTTTTCATGACATTCAAGATGGCGGGAAGTGGCGCCATCTTTATTCTCTAATATTCCTATCCTATCCTGTCCCATAACCCGAAGGTCGTAGGGGCACCACAGATGATCGTTTAACCAGCATACTCCATCTTTCTCTGTCCTCAGCAGCCCTCATGGCTTCGCTCAGTGTCAAACCAGTCCATTCTCGAATATTGTCCTCCCACCTCTTTTTCGGTCTCCCCCTTCTTCTACCTCCTTGCACTGTGCCTTGCAGAATGGTCTTTGCAAGGCCTGATGATCTGGTGACGTGGCCATACCATCGGAGTTTCCGTTTCTTCACCACTGTGAGCAGGTCATCGTGTTGTCCAATGGCTTGTGTGATGGTCTGTCGGACTTCGTCGTTGGTGATGTGTTGGGTATAGGAAATGCACAGAAGTCTTCTGTAGCACCTCATCTCCATGCTTTGTATTCTTCTTTGGAGATCTGCTGTGAGGGTCCATGCTTCGCAAGCATATAGGAAGATGGAGATGACCAGAGAGCGCAGCAGTCTTACTTTGGAATGTAGACTGATGGTTCTGTCTTTCCAAATGGGCTTCAACCTTGTCAGGGCAGCAGTTGTTTGTGCGATCCTGGAGAGGACTTCCTGTCGAGACCTATTGTCTGACACAATGGCTCCTAAATATTTGAAGCTGTGCACTGTGTTGAGGGATTGGCCTTGTACTTTGATGTCCGTGTTGATGCCATTGGTGTTGTTGGTCATCATTTATCTAATATTAGAAAACGTAAATTGTTTTAGCCGGAGTCATCATAGCCGGAGTCATCGGGTGTTCTTGATGAATTAATTAAAGACTCATCATCATTAATCTTTTTTTTTTCTTTTTTTAAAAGCATATTAACTCTACTATACAGAATCATAATCAATAATAATCATACTGAAATATAAAAAAAATTGTGAAAAGAAGGGCAATTTAGATAGACGGCGAAAGAAACGATTGTTGGAATGATTTGTGGACCCCGAGAGAGGAAAGATAATGATTTTATTTTACGAAATATTATTGCTGCAATTACCAGTGTTGTGTATGGCCTTGTACCACTGACCTCATTGGCTTTTAATTTTTAATGTCTTTATAATTATACGAACTTTACGTCTGAAACATTGATTGATTGATTGATTGATTTATTGTTGCTTTAGGTCCAGCGGACTCTTCCGAGCCAAATCAGGACCGGACAACCCCCGATCCGCATAAAAGATCTGCTGAAACAACCCCAGTGGAAAAATTGAATGCCCTCCACCGGCCAGTCACTTTACAATAAAGACATCCCACGCGGGGGACAGCTGAGGGTTTACCTCAACTACGCGAACCCCCGGTTACAAAAACAAAATAGAATACAAACATCATTATAAATCATCAACAAAACACATACATATAAAATGCCTATAGTGCTAACTAATACAATCATAGGAAGCCCTAGTGACCACCCGGCAGAAAGCGTCCAACACTCCCAAGCTGATCCAACAGACCTCATACACAAACAAGGAGTCTTGTCCAGGAAGAGTTTTCAAGAAAAAAGGTAGGTCATTGATCTAGCGAAGAAGAACATAGTATAGCAAAGTGATAAGACAGAGCAGGAATGGGAAAGAGTAAATGAGGAAGACAGCGACAGTGGGAATTTAAAGCACTAAATTTCCATAAAGTGGGGATACTATTTATACTGAAAACCCCCGGCACTCCAACGGGGAAGGGGGGGGGGGGTACTGTTGCCGCAGTGAATCTGTCTTGCCTACAAAGGAAAGACAGGTTTTCAACTGTGGCTTTCACTTTTCCCTTTATAGGTTTGAACAATCTACAGTGGCAAGATTGCTCATGACCCCAAGGGGTGTCTGAAACATTAGGGATATTCATTTCATTTATTTAATCACTTTTTATATCGCCCTTTTCCAGCCCAAGAGCCGCTCAAGGCGCTGGTCAATAGGGGATCTAACTCACGCCGCCCGAAACGCTCACTTGCAGCCTTTGGGTGCATAGTTTGACGTCCAGACGAATGAGCACAATCCTGGGCGACCGGGGATGGGGAGAAGGGACCTAGTGCGTGCTGGATGTATTTGAGTAGCCAGCTCTAGAACATGAGCGTCAGGACAGGATCTTTAAAATGCATGTGATGGAACGAGAGCATTCACATACTAGACCTTGGTTTATACTCTCATCCGAAGGAGTAGGAGCGCAGTGTCCCAGTTTTTTTTTCTTTTCCAGGCTGTTAACGGCGTTTGAACTCCTGCCTGTACAGACTGCAATGTTATTGCCTGACATTGGAGTACACGTCGTACATCACTCAGCTAACTGCGCTGCCCTTGGATACTTGGAGAAGTCTAAAACAAACGTTTTTTGGGACATATTTAAACGTTGCCTCCACACTAATAACACGATAATATAATTATTATGTAGAAACTATTTTTATAATAATAATAATAATACGCGCCAAATGGCAATACATTCTTGAAAACTATTTTTAAATGTTTGAGTCTAAAATATGCTTAAAAATTATTGTTGGAAATGATTTAAACGTTTTGTTTAATGCTTAGGGGAAGCATATTTTCATAAAGACTGCTGTGAACCCAAAACCAGTTTTGTATAGATGAATTTTTGGAGAGAGAGAGAGAGAGAGAGAGAGAGAGAGAGAGAGAGAGAGAGAGAGAGAGAGAGGGGGGGGGGGGGAGAGGGACGAAGAGGACGAAGTACGGTGGATGGTAGAGGAGAGGTAGATGGATGTAGGGAAGGCGAGTCCTTATGGGAATAACGTTTGAAGCAAGAATCCGACCATATATGAACACTCAACGTGCCGCGGCATGGGCAATTTACACAAGAAGCGCGGACAAGGCGAAGTTGAAAAAGCAAAACACAAAAATTGAAGAAAATAGCTTTCCTAATAACATACGCCTCAATGCGTAAACAACAGATCATATAAAAACAAAATATTGGTTCCTCTTCTGCTAAAGAACTAAACAAGCACCACCCTACTGTATTACACTAAGAAATACCCGTTTTCCCAAATACTAGCATCACACACAAATTATACTATACGTTAACAAAAATACCTTAGGTTACTCCCAAAGTTTATGAAGCCATTCATTTTTAAGTTACTCCAGAACAGTCTAACACATTATCAAGTTAGCAAAAACCACCATTGTAAAAGTTATTCTCAGTCTGCAAAAATATAATAGTTTACATTAAAAATAGCACTGTTCGTATTTCTACTGTATAGTGGTTTATATTTTTATTTAAAAGTTGTAATATCGCGATGTTTCAGCTCAAGAGCTACTCAAGGCGCATACGATTTAAAAGCAACTCAAGGCGCATACGATCTAAGAGCTACTCAAGGCGCATAAGATCTAAGAGCTACTCAAGGCGCATAAGATCCAAGAGCTACTCAAGGCGCATAAGATCCAAGAGCTACTCAAGGCGCATACGATCCAAGAGCTACTCAAGGCGCATACGATCCAAGAGCTACTCAAGGCGCATACGATCTAAAAACTACTCAAGGCGCCGAGGCTCCCAGTTGCTGCCTTAGTCGCATCATCTGGCGCTCAGACCACTAAGCACAATCCTCGTCGACCGGGAATAGGGGAGTTGGGTAACTAGTGCCTGCAGGGTGTATTTATGTAGCTGACGTGACACTCACTCATTTATGTAGCTGACACTCATTTATGTAGCTGACACCATTCATTTATGTAGCCGACACTCACTCATTGTTTTAGCGGACACTCACTCATTTATGTAGCGGACACTCACTCATTTATGTAGCCGACACTCACTCATTGTTTTAGCGGACACTCACTCATTTATGTAGCGGACACTCACTCATTTATGTAGCTAGCATCATTCATTTATGTATCCGACACTCACTCATTTATGTAGCTAACACCATTCATTTATGTAGCCGACACTCACTCATTTATGTAGCGGACACTCACTCACTTATGTAGCGGACACTCACTCATTTATGTAGCTAACACCATTCATTTATGTAGCCGACACTCACTCATTTATGTAGCGGACACTCACTCATTTATGTAGCGGACACTCACTCATTTATGTAGCGGGCACTCACTCATTTATGTAGCTAGCATCATTCATTTATGTATCCGACACTCACTCATTTATGTAGCTAACACCATTCATTTATGTAGCCGACACTCACTCATTTATGTAGCGGACACTCACTCATTTATGTAGCGGACACTCACTCATTTATGTAGCTAACACCATTCATTTATGTAGCCGACACTCACTCATTTATGTAGCTAACACCATTCATTTATGTAGCCGACACTCACTCATTTATGTAGCTAACACCATTCATTTATGCAGCCGACACTCACTCATTTATGTAGCTAAAACCATTCATTTATGTAGCCGACACTCACTCATTTATGTAGCTAACACCATTCATTTATGTAGCCGACACTCACTCATTTATGTAGCTAACACCATTCATTTATGTAGCCGACACTCACTCATTTATGTAGCCGACACTCACTCATTTATGTAGCGGACACTCACTCATTTATGTAGCTAACACCATTCATTTATGTAGCGGACACTCACTCATTTATGTAGCGGACACTCACTCATTTATGTAGCTAACACCATTCATTTATGTAGCGGACACTCACTCATTTATGTAGCTAACACCATTCATTTATGTAGCCGACACTCACTCATTTATGTAGTTAACACCATTCATTTATGTAGCCCACACTCACTCATTTATGTAGCTAACACCATTCATTTATGTAACCGACACTCACTCATTTATGTAGCGGACACTCACTCATTTATGTAGCTAACACAATTCATTTATGTACCCGACACTCACTCATTTATGTAGCTAACACCATTCATTTATGTAGCCGACACTCACTCATTTATGTAGCTAACACCATTCATTTATGTAGCCGACACTCACTCATTTATGTAGCCGACACTCACTTATTTATGTAGCTAACACCATTCATTTATGTAGCTAACACCATTCATTTATGTAGCTAACACCATTCATTTATGTAGCTAACACCATTCATTTATGTAGCGGACACTCACTCATTTATGTAGCGGACACTCACTCATTTATGTAGCTAACACCATTCATTTATGTAGCGGACACTCACTCATTTATGTAGCGGACACTCACTTATTTATGTAGCGGACACTCAATCATTTATGTAGCTAACACCATTCATTTATGTAGCCGACACTCACTCATTTATGTAGCCGACACTCACTCATTTATGTAGCGGACACTCACTCATTTATGTAGCTAACACCATTCATTTATGTAGCCGACACTCACTCATTTATGTAGCTAACACCATTCATTTATGTAGCCGACACTCACTCATTTATGTAGCTAATACCATTCATTTATGTAGCCGACACTCACTCATTTATGTAGCGGACACTCACTCATTTATGTAGCGGACACTCACTCATTTATGTAGCTAACACCATTCATTTATGTAGCTGACACTCACTCATTTATGTAGCGGACACTCACTCATTTATGTAGCTAACACCATTCATTTATGTAGCCGACACTCACTCATTTATGTAGCGGACACTCACTCATTTATGTAGCGGACACTCACTCATTTATGTAGCTGGCGCTCACTCATTTATGTAGCGGACACTCACTCATTTATGTAGCTGGCGCTCACTCATTTATGTAGCTGACACTCACCCGTCTTCAACGTCAGCATCAAAATCTTTAACATCCGCGCAATGAAATGTGTGAGTGCACAAACTTAAGTTAAAATCCGCCATTTCCATCAACGCATTCACAGGGAATTCAAATCAGCAAAACTGTGACATAACTTTAAATGATTTTCTTTGTTAAATCTCATACGCAAGAAACGCACATTTGCCATAAAGACATTCCAAATCTGCATAAAAGAGTCTAGAACTCATTACTAATCTAAAATTAACTAAATATTTTGATGTAAAACAATTAAAACATTTTTACCATAGATCGAATTTACAATAAATTGCACGGACCGTTTTCTCAAGAGAGACGAAGGCAAAATCATTAGGCAGGGAAAAACAAATGAAGCACACACAACAAAAATGGAAGAAAAATCCATCTTTCTCAACATACGCATCACTCTCTTGAGTAAATTGCCTTGAGGAAAAAAGTGATCTTGTACTAAAACATTTTTTGTAATGGAATAATTATATTCTAAAACATGTTGCATTATTAAACATTTAAAAATAATCAATCCGAATTTGCCAAGAGCGGAATTTATTCTAAAAATCATTTCATTACCAAATCACTCTAAAACTCATTTCTAAACCCAAAATAAATAAAAAATATATTGTAAAACTTATAATTTTAATCACATTTAAAAACCCAAAATGTTATTGCAAATCTAAATTTTAAACTAGATCTTTGGTTCCCGACTAGTTCAAAGTATGTCCACATATTACTTGGAAATTAAAAAAAGAAAGTGTAGAACATGAAAACCTCGTTATGGACGTGCGTGCGTGTTTAGTTGCGTTTAGAATTGTAAAATTCATTCCGACTCTTAGTCCTACGGAACAAAATATATGGACCAGATTGTTACACTATTAAAACATTAAAACAAAAATTTAAACTTACCAACAATGCAAATCTCAACTGAATATATTTATCCTCAAAACAAAACAAAACAAAACACACAAAAGAAAGGGGAGAAAAAAAAGTCGACTTATCGACACATTCCAAATGAATTACAAGGATAACAGGTTCTGAGCATGAAACGTCATTACGAAATGCGTGTTAAGAGTGAACTGCGTGTTAAAACTGCGTGCAACAGTGAGGAGCAGGGGGGGTGGGGGGGGTGGAGGCCAATGGAAACTAGGGAGCTGTTTTCCATTCATTTTCTGTCCTGTTTACCTTGTTTATGACTGATCAGCCTGTCAATGTCTCCTTTATAGGGAGGCAAACTGTGTGAAGAGAGAAGGGGGATGATGATGATAGTGATGATGACGTGATGACGATGATGATGATGTGATGCTGATGGTGGTGATGGTAAATTTGATGATGATGATGATGATGATGATGAGAGTGGGAGAGGGAGACATGTTGACATGTTGTTTGTAGATTATAGTCACACGACACTTTCGCATATAAGTGATTACTTGTGTGATGTTTTTTAAATTTATGTGGTGTTTTTTTTTTGTTTTTTTTTTCTTTTTCAAAAATGGTTTATGATACATTTTTTGAGTTTCTTTATGCTGCCTCATAAACGTATAATGTAATTGCCCTTTGGGATGAATAAAGTTGTATTGTATTGTATTGTATTGTATTGTATTGTATTGTATTGTATACTGGACCGATTTATACTGACACCAGCGGGCCAGTTGTTGGTAAAGGGGAAAATAATGTGATCACACGTTGACCAATCCGGGATTCGAACCAGCGACCTTTCGGTTACTAGCAAGACGCTCTTACCAACTGAGCTACCCGGAGAGGGAGAAGAAAAAAGACGAATATAACCATGATGACAATGCCGCCGACGCCGCTGCTGCTTCTGCTGCTGCTGATGAAGATGATGATGATGATGATGGCAACGATAATATCTCATTTAAAGAGGGGAAGTGGGGCTGGAGGGAGTGAGGGGGAGGAGGGAGAGGAGTCTGAAGGGTGGAGAAGGGCAGATTTAACTAAAACGTAACAAGAGCGAAGTGAATGGTATGATGATGATGATGATGATGATGATGATGATGATGATGATGATGATGATGATGAAAACATTAACTCTTCTTCTACAAAACCTCCATATCCTCACATCCACCCCCACCCTCCACTCCCAACGACCCCTCCACCAAAACTAAACCCGACTATTTTCATAGGGGGAAGAAAAAAAACATTTGTAATAGATCATTTTCTCTAACGTAAGCTTCAAACATTTTCTGAGCCTCTGTACCCTCCCCATCCCCAGACCCCAAACCCGTTTGCTTTATTGTTTTAAATGTACAAGAATTGTAAGTTAAAAAAAAAAAGAGACAATAAAGAAACAATCGTTTGGTTTTAGGAGTGGCCTTCCCGAGTTGCCAGGTCGCGCTGAATCCCAAATGGGTCGTTTGGAATAGGAAAACTGCCGTACTGGTTTTGTCCCTCGTGACTCATTATGGTCACGTTTATGGATGACGCCATTCTACGTTGTCTGTCTCTCGCGCTCCACATTGTGTCTTGCCTCTGTCCGTCTCTTCACGCCTACACCAAGTATTAGCGCGCAAAACCATACAAACCCCACAGCAAAGCACACACAAAATACTCACTCACACACACGCGCGCGCCTACTAATTGAAATTTAAAAAATTGTGACGTCATAGAATGCTCTCAAAGAGGTCCCTTCCTAACGAAGCCAATAAAATATATTCCATAACTCACCTACAGCATCGAAATAAGCTTACAAGACAATCCGAAACCGTTTATTTTGATTTTTAAAACAAAACTTCGTTACAGAACTGTGTGAGCACTTCCGTTTTATAATATTACATTACATTACATAATTATTGCTTTAGGTCCAGCGGACCCTTCCGAGCCAAATCAGGACCGGACAACCCACGATCCGCATAAAAGATCTGCCGAAACAACCCTAGTGGTAAAACTGAAAGCTCTCTACCAGCCAGTCACTTAACAATAAAGACATCCCACGCAGGGGACGCTGAGGCTGTACTCTAATTTATCGAACCCCCGTTTACAAAAACAAAATAGAATACAAACATCATTATACATTATCAACAAAACACATACATATAAAATGCCTACATTGCTAAATAATAACATCATAGGAAGCCCTAGTGACCACCTGGCAGAAAGCGTCTAATATTCCCAAGCTGATCCCGGAAGAGTTTTCAAGAAAAAAAGGTAGGTGACTGGTCTAGCGAAGATGAAGATAGTATAGCAGATTGATAGAACAGAGCAGGAATGAGAAAGAGCAAATGAGAAAGACAGCGACAGTGGGAATTTAAAGCACTAAATTTCCAGAAAGTGGAGATACTATACTGAAACCCCCGGCACCCCAATGGGGTTTTTTATAATATGAACCTGTCATATGGCATAATTACCACACAATAAAACCACTAGCAACCTATAGCACAATTCCTATGATATCATATCCCGTAACTCGAAAGTTGTTGGGGCACCACAGATGATCGTTTAACCAGCGTACTCCATCTTTCTCTGTTCTCAGCAACCCTCATGGCTTCGCTCAGTGTCAAGCCAGTCCATTCTCGAATGTTGTCTCCCACCCCTTTTTCTGTCTCCCTCTTCTTATGCCTCCTTGCACCGTGCCCTGCAGGATGGTCTTTGCATGGCCTGAGGCTCTGGTGACGTGGCCATACCATCGGAGTTTCCGTTTCTTCACCACTGTGAGCATGTCATCGTGTTGTCCAATGGCTTGTGAGATGCTCTGTCGGACTTCGTCGTTGGTGATGTGCTGGGTATTGGCACAATTACACGTATCAATAACTACCATTCGAGACACCCTACGAGATTCGCATCAAAATAATACTGATTTTAATATCCTAAATCCTCGGATCACTTCCAATCTGCATCTCTCAAGCGGAGACTACTTTATGACTGTTCGACAAAAACAGTTTTTTGTCTTCACTTTAATGTTATCCTTTCTTCAGTTTGGCGTTAATAGAACCTTTTAGTTTCCTAACGATCAAAGCGTGATGGTTGGTTGGTTGGTTGTTTTATTAACGTCTTTTTTCACCAAGATGATAATGATCCTACACACATTAAACTCACGCATTTAAACAGGCACACAAGCACACACACACACGCACACACACAGATGCAGTGTAAGCAGATGCACTATCTCAATCTCTTTAACATATACCTGACAATTCAGTTGGAAACCATCTGCATTGACTGCGTGCTGCTGCCGTCGCCAGGGTGCCAGACAGATGCACCGCAGCAGCATCTTCCCGTTATTTCGGGTGACGCGAAAATCGAAGCGGAATGCAGCGATGCAACAAACGGTCGATTAAAAATGATGCTAACATGACGCACACTGCCGGCTTGCTGAGAATAAAGATCAACATGAAGAGGAGAAGGAATTGGAAGAAGAAGAGAAGGAAGAGGAGCATAGTGACTAGAAGATGAAGAAATCTGTGAAAGGATCAAATGCTAATTTTAAAATGATGGAGAGAGAGAGAGAGGGAGAGAGAGAGAGAGAGAGAGAGAGAGAGAGAGAGAGAGAGAGAGAGAGAGAGAGAGAGAGAGAGAGAGAGAGACTGACAGACAGACAGACAAAAAGACAGACAGGCATACAGACAGAACAGACAGAGAGACAAAGACAGAGAGAATGGAATGGCGGGTGTGAGAGTTCGGAGGACGGGAAAGACAGAACAAAGAGAGAAGCAAATTCACAGGAACGAGATTCTGCAAGATTTAGGCTTACAATAAAATTAACTCATGGACTGCATTCATATTTCTCACAATTTACCCCATCGGAGAAGCCTGCGAATTCTTTACCAGATCCTTCATTTAACGGACCTACACATAAGTCATATGGATTAAAGCTGATTGCTATGTGTTATTAATGAATTTAAAACGTCTTTCTGCGCCTGCTGTAATTCCTTTTTTTGGAGAATGGGGGGGGGGGGGGGGGAAAGGGAGATAGGGGGGGGGGGGGGGTCGGGAAAGGGAGAGGGGGTAAAAATGATGTGTTGTATATATTGTTTTGTTGTTTAAGTAAGATACATTGGACAGAGAAATAGTGAACTAAGCTCTGCAGTCCTATAACAGGTCCTAACTACATGGTACCGCCAAACAGCTCCTAGGCTTGTGTAGGCAGTACAACAGCAGGTCCTACTTTGCCGGCGCAGCCTGTGGCTCTTCGCGAGCGTCCATTTAATGATTGATTGATCGGAGCTTTCTGTCGATTTTTCAACAGTAACCTTTTGCTATCCCAGTCCAGTGACCCAAAGAAGGAAAATGGACTCCCGTTTCTACTTCGTCTTCCATTTAGCATCGCGTCAAGCAAAATGGGCTTCATTACTGTTGGCTACTGGCGTCAAAGCAGCAACAGGGCTTGAATTCATCCAGATAAACATTCTCTTTAATGTTTCTTTCAATGCTTAATACTCGGCCTTTCTTCTTCTTGCTGCTCTTCTTCTTCATCTTCTTCCTGCTGCTTCTGCCTCTTCTTCTTCTTCTTGCTATCGTTCACGGGGGGTATTAAGGAAGCAGTTACGGCGAAGCGGTGGATCATTCCGTACGGTACTGTGAGACTTCGCGGATTTATCCACAAGGTAAATGCTTCCCGAATACCACCCCAGAAGGACACCTCAGCTTTACCGTAAGCATTAACGTATAAACCTTTGTAGTGTGCTGTATTTTATCTCCTTTACTTCCTCCTTTATCTCGCTTTCCATTACTCAGCCTGATGTATTAGACCCTCTTCGGAAATGGGAGGTAACTGGTCGTTTTGTTTCGTTTTTTGCTACCTAGAGTTATCCGGGCGGACATCTCCTTTCAGAACACTATGAAAGCTACCCCGAGCTGCAAGATTTTCTTCGGGAAAGGGGGTGGGGGTGGTAGTGGTTGTCTGGCAGTGCAAGGCCGAACTAGCGGAGCTAGCTAGGATTGCAACTGAAATCAACCTTTCGGTTGATCCGGAAGGTTTGATGGAGAGCATAGCAGAAATTAGTAGGCGAGAAACCTGTTCGTTTGCAAAGGATATCCGCCTCAACGTTAGACAACTCCGGCGCTACATGAGGGCAAGCAGCTAAAGTTGTTTCTCCTCGTATTTCCGAGCAAGGTCTATTCCCACTCTACAATACAGTACCGTTTTGATAAACAAAACGCTAACAGAGTAGCTCAGGGCGCAGGGGGAAAATGGACCAGCTCTTGAACATGGCCTTGGAAAAGCCACAATCTTCAACCTATATTATGTGTTTTTTGTGGCCTGGAGAAGACAGCGTGATTTCTGTTGAGAAAGTCAAATGAAGGTACTAGGTAAGCTTTTCGTTTTTAACTAAGAGAACAATTTAAACCTCTAACATAATGCATTAACTCTAAACTTTAGTTAGTTATTCATTCCTTGTATGGAACCAGCAGCCAAATCAGGACCACAAAATCAAGACCACAACTAGGCTGAAAGGGTGCTCACCCCTGATCCGCATAAAAGATCTGAGACAATCCCAGTACTAACACTGAAGGTACTCCACCAGCCGGTCACTGTATATTAAAGGCACCCCACGCAGGGAACGCTGAGGCTAATTTATGGAACCCCAGTTTATAAAAACAAAATGGAAAACAAACATCATTATAAAATATGAACAAAACACATACATATAAAACGCCTATACTGCTAAATAATAATTTCATAGGAACCCTAGTGACCATTAATTTTGGCAGAAAGCGTCTAACATTCCCAAGCGGATACAAAAGACCTCACACACAAATGAGGAGTTTTGTCCCGGAAATTTTTTCAAGAAAAAAGGTAGGTGACTGGTCTAGCGAAGAAGGAGATAACATAAAAGATTGATAGAACGAGAGTAGGAATGAGAAAGAAAAAAATAAGAATGATAGCGACGGTGAGAATTTAAAGCACTACATTTCCAGAAAGTGGGGATGCTTTTTATACAGAAGCCCCCGGTACCCACTGCGGGAGGACTGTAAACTTTATTTGGTCTAGAATTTGCATTAATTAAGGTCTCCAGCACCTACCCTGCATTTACGAACGCGAAAACAAAAGCCATTCAAAAGTATTTCCCGACGCAAAAGGTGTTGTCAAAAGTGTTAACTTTGATGGCGGTGTTGTGGGTCGGCTTTATCCAAAGGAAGCAAAAGAAAACCACAAAAGGATAGGCCACTATCGTAACTCTCTGCTAACAAAACCAATGATCACAATGGGATCAGCCAATGTTTAGACACACAGTGCAAAAGGTGTTTAGGAACTGATGCAGCTCACTGATCTTGACCTTTGAGGAAGTACAAACACCAATGATCCAACATCGCCTCGTGGCGCAGTGGATAAGTCGCCGGTTTCCTATGCCGAATTTCGCGGGTTCGATTCCCGCAAGGGGCGAACGTATGTGACTTAGGTACGAGACTATTGAGGTCACCGAGGGTTTTCTCCGGGCACTTCGGTTTCCTCCCTCCCTTCAATAATGGTACAGGATGCAGTCAATATAAAAAAAAATAAAAATAAAAATTAGATTTTCTTCCGTATTCTAATAGCGATCTTCCTGCCTTTACACCACCTGTTTGAGTGATGTATGTGTATTTGGTGTGTGTGAGGGTAAATGAGACAGGTGAGCGTGTATGCTGGTATAGATCGCCGCGCTTTGAGCCTTGGGGAAAGGCGCGTTCATAGCATCCTGTATTATTATTATTATTAACATGCTTAGCAGTACGTAATGAATCAATGATCAATTTGGTCTAATTATCCGTGATAAAAGAAGTGATCAACGGACCGACCGACGTCCGGACTGCTACTAAAGGATAGCTCTTGATTTGAGGTACCATGTCTACCAAATCTCAACAAAATAGCTTTTTTTTTATATATTGCGCAAAACGTGATTAACGACAAAATTACTCATGTGACTTTGACCTATCCGGTAGAGTAAACCGGATAGCACGGAAGGCGGTACATCAACATAGGTAATATTCCTATGACGCTTGGTCAAAATCCGTTACACGGTTCCTGAGACATGGCGTTTAATGGGTCCCCCCCCCCCATCTCCTCATCCTCTGCACACACTATTTCAAAGTATTTCCAGATGAGTCTGGACATAGTAAAAGTAAACTACATTGCAATGACGAACACAAAATACAAAACATATGGAATAAAATATATCTCATTTTACAATGTACATTTTCCAACGAGATGTATCGGAGAATTAAATACAGTCACTCGGTGTCTTCAAAGCCTGTGATTTTCAAGACTAGCTCATTTCAAGATCGCTAACAAGGGACTTTACCATGTTCATTAATTAGCAAACGCCTCGCAGGAGTCGTGTCCCTTAAGCAGTCTATGCTTGCCGTCTCGTTAGGCCGTCTGAGTTCGCTGGACATTGAGATCTGGCTATTTTTACACGCAGACCTCTTTGCCTCCAGCTGTCGTCTTCAACCCGTACAAAATTTATGTTTCTTGGGTCTCGTTATCTGTATAAAGTAGGCTTCTCTTCATCTGTCTGAACTCTTTGTCTAAAATAAGCTTCTCGTTATTTGTCTAAAATAGGCTTTTCGTTATCTAAAATAGGTTCTTGTTGTTGTTGTTGTTGTTATTATTTGTTATTATTATTATTATTATTATTATTATTATTATTATTATTATTATTATTATTATTATTTTATGTTATCTGTCTAAAATTGTTGTTATTATTATTATTATTATTATTATTAGTAGTAGTAGTAGTAGTAGTAGTAGTAGTAGTAGTAGTAGTAGTAGTAGTAGTAGTAGTAGTAGTAGTAGTAGTAGAATCTGTTATCTGTTTAAAATAAGGGTCTCGTTATTCGCTTTTAGGTAAGGGTCTAAAATTGGTTTTTCTTTATTTGTCTAAACGAGACTTTTCTGTAACGGTCTAACATAATCTTCCATTCATCTGTCTAAAATAGGCTTCCATGTATTTGTCCGTACCGGAGAGGAGTACTTGACTCCAGGCTCTCGGCCACCACTTGAGAACACGGCCCAACCCCAACTGTTATTTTCTTTTATTCCTCGTCCTATCATATCCTATCCTATCCCGTAACTCGGAGGTCGTTGGGGCACCACAGATGATCGTTTAACCAGCGTACTCCATCTTTCTCTGTCACCATCAACCCCGATGGCTTCGCTCAGTGTCAAGCCAGTCCATTCTCGAAAGCCGTCCCCCCACCTCTTTTTCGGTCTCCCTCTTCTTCTACCACCCTGCAATTTGCCTTGCAAGATGGTCGATCCAGTGACGTGGCCACACCATCGGAGTCTCCGTCTCTTCACCACAGCGAGCAGGCCATCGCGTTGTCCAATAGCTTGCGTGATGGTCTGTCGGACTTTTGTCGTTGGTGATGTGCTGGGCATAGGAAATGCCCAGAAACCGCTTGCAGCACCCCATATCCATGCTTTGCACCCCTCACTGAAGATCCGCTGTGAGAATCCATGCCCCGCAAGCGCACATGAAGACGGAGACGACAAGGGAGCGCAGCAGTCCCTCCCTGGAATGCAGACCGATGGTCCCGTCTCTCCAAACGGGCCTCAACCCTGCCAGGGCAGCAGCCCACTTTCCAATACAATGGCTCCCAAACATATGAAGCCATGCACCGTGCTGAGGGATTGGCCCTGGGATCTGATGTCCGTGTCGACGCCACTGGAGTCGCCGGCCACCACTCCGGTCTTCCTGCACCCACCTCCACTCCACAGGCTCCGGAGGCGGCGCCAAGCCTCCGCATCAGCCGTCGAAGCTCCCGCTCCTCCCTAGCCAATCCATCAAAGTCATCCGCAAAACGAAGGCCTCGTAAGAGAGATATACACATTTTAGCTCTGCGCGGCGGGGAAGCGTGTTGGTAGTAAACCGGATTGCCGGCTACTAGTGCCACGACATTCTCTGCAGATCACTGCCACTAACCTGCATAAAATGCCTGCCGACGATGTAGTCCTGCTCACCCCAAACAGCAGAAGACGAATGATCAGACGGGGAGAACATATGTCATGTCGCCTTGTTCTGCATAACCCAATGGCCACACCAAATGATTCTGCACAGCAGGAGCCACCCAAGGCTATAAGCAATAAATGGAAGGTAGACAATCTCTCCCAAGCGTGAACAGTCACCTCCCATTCCGCACAGGTATATTATAGGTTTATCTGCATGCTTTTTTGTCTGACATTGTTGCTGTCAAATTCATGTTTTCCTCTAGCACAAACCCACACGCTGCGTAATACTACAAACGTAACAGCAGCGTCCATGACAATAAATCGTGATTTTTATGGCGGTGACTACACTGTTGTTATTGTTGCTGTTGGGTGGTGGCGGTGATGGTGTGGTTGAGGTGGTGTTGATGTTTGTTGTTGGTGTTATGTTATTGGTGTTGTTGTTGCTGATGATGATGTTGCTGCTATTGCTGTTTCGTGAATGCCAATATTCACGTTAACATGGCAAGCAACCCTTATTTGCACCTTGTTTTAATTGACAGGAAGAGCACCACGACAATATCTATAAACATGGTAGAGCGCCACAATAGTAGAATGGCCGACGAACATATACGAGCGAGATAATGCCTCGCTGTGCCAATGTCCAGTTATTATTGTGCAGATTGCTGGAGTCTGCTCGGTTCACAGGAATGTGGTCAAGAGCCCTTCATATTATTGTTTGCAATCTGAGTATTAGAGGTTGCCTAATTATCGTCAGCTACTTCAGGCCTAAGCTTTAGCGGTTTGTCATACCCAGACTATGGTCGGTCATCGATGATGTCAACGAGCAAACAAAACTACACGCGTTGTCGCGGCACTGTGGCCTAATGGTAGAGCTTTGGCTTGCGGATCTGAACGTCCCGGGGTCGAGCCCAGGCCGGGGCATTGTGTTGTGTCCTTGGGAAAGACACTTTACTCCTGTTTCCTACTACTTTGGATGAGAGTATAAACCGAGGTCTAGTCTGTGTCGCATACATTCCATCATAACGGACTTTAAAGATCCTGACGCTCATGTCCTAGACGGGTGAGTGCCGGTGACAAGAACACACCCAGCATGCACCTAGGTCCTTCTCCCCCATCCCAGGCTGCCCAGGAATGTGCTCAGTTGTCTGGAGCGTTATTACGATGCGCCCAAAGGCTGCAAGTTGGGGCCTCAGGCGGCTTGAGTTAGATCCTGTATCGGCCAGCGCCTTGAGCAGCTCTTGAGCTGGAAAAGCTCTATATAAGAACGATTCAATAAATAAATAAATATCCTAACGTCCTCATCAAACTTAGCATATGGAGTGGACAAGCAGACAATTATTGAGAATGTCATATTAATAAATAATGTTATACTGTAAACTTTTAAACTGATTTACACTCATAAAAAAGCGCAATGTAAATCTTCTTCTTCTTCTTCTTCTTCTTCTTCTTCTTCTTCTTCTTCTTCTTCTTCTTCTTCTTCTTCTTATTATTATTATTATTATTATTATTATTAATTATTATTATTATTATTATTATTATTATTATTATTATTATTATTATTATTATTATTATTATTATTATTATTATTATTATTATCATCATCATCATCCTATATGAATTAAAAAACCAAAATCATTGATATTATTTTCTGTTATTGCTCATTACCCTGACACGAGGCTGAACGAGAAATTTGTTTCCACAAAAGAGAAGAAATAAAGTGGAAGACGTCTGAATCATGCATGCAAAAAAAGGGGTGGGATTAATGGGATGGGTGTGGATAAAGGTAGGAAGGAACAGAGGCTGTCAAAGACTTTAAGCAGTTTGAAGAAGAAAGAGAGAGAGAGAGAGAGAGAGAGAGAGAGAGAGAGAGAGAGAGAGAGAGAGAGAGAGAGAGAGAGAGAGAGAGAGAGAGAGAGAGAGAGAGTCAAATGTCAGGTCTTAAAGCCGAAAGGGTAAGGGGAGGAAGCGAAGGTAAGATAGAGACAGGCCTAGAATCCTCTGTCAGGGGTCTTAAAGAAGAGGGGAGGGTGGCGTTGGTTGTTCAATGATATCGGCTGATTTTATCCCCGTACTGTCAGGCCTGATGCAAATGCAATAGGTTTCCATTGCAGAGAGACCTGCAGGATATTTGGGCGGCCCGCCTTTGCCAGGTTTCTGGACCGCCGCTTACGATCAATGGTTCTTTCACTCTAAAAAACGCAGTCCTGCTTGCTACACCCTGAGTGTAAAAAGCTTGACAGCTGCTGCCAGCCCTCAAGGTAGAAACGGGCTGGTGCGAAGTAGGCTATAGACACCATACAGGGAGACAAGAGGTAGAAGTGCACAGAAAGCAGGTTGTAATACAATGGCAAAACAACGCAAGTCCAGCGACGTTAGCTTAGTGGAAATTTTACAGTTTGTGTCTGGTCTGCTTGTGGTTTGAGTGAATGAATGAATGTATAACATCAAGCATCTCTCTTGCCACGCCGCAGGGCATGATGGCTAATGTTACTTGTCTCTATCTCGCAACAATAAGGATACCCGACCTTCACACTGAAGATGGGTTCATCGAGCTTTCTTTGAGGATGACAAATCTTATTTCTGAATAAAAGATTTGCTTATTGTTTGTTTTTTTTTTCATTCAAAGTATATTTACCGAAACGATATTCAACTAAGGATTTACTTCACTTTGGCATATATTAGCAGCAGGACGAGAAGGTTTGAATGCGCAATGCCATCCAGCAAAAACATCTACCGACAGGCAAGAGAGACGTTGACACGTTGGTTAAGTGCTTATACCGCTTTGTGGAGTTTGGGAAAAGATACCTAAAACCTTATACAGCGTAGCTGAGTCTGTGATGATATCCTGGAGAAGATACGCTTATCTGACAAGGGGAGTAAGACTTGTAGATAGAGGGGGCGTTAAGCTACCTGTATCCGACGTACTTTTACCAAAATTCCAAAGCGACGTGAGAGACTAATCACGGTGCTTGGTCACATAAAATTTATATTTGTTCTCGGGTTTTAAAGTATCATTTGGCTCACTTTAAGAAATGCTTTTAACTAACCAAGAACAACCAAGAACAACCAAGGTGTGGACCACAGAGGCAGCGGAGACACTCAACGGCTGCTTCGAGTGCACGGACTGGAGCGTCCTCCATGAGGGCGTCTCTCTGGACGAGGCAACCGAGGTCGTCAGTGACTACATCCGCTTCTGCGAAGACCTAGTAATGCCAACCAAGCAGGTGAAGAGCTACGCCAACTCCAAACCCTGGGTGACGACAGAGCTAAAACAACTGCTGCGCGAGCGGCATGCCGCACTCAAGGCTGACGACATCCCCACCATGAAGGTACTACAGCGGCGGCTTAACAGTAAGATCAGACAAGCCAAGCGGAAGTACACCACCAAGCTAGAGGACAACCTCAGGCAGAGTAACGCACGTCAGGTCTGGCAGAACATCACCACTATCACCGGCTACAAGTCGAAGAGCAGTGGGCTACCTACCAACAACGGGGACCAACTGGCCAATGACCTCAACAGATTTTACGCCCGCTTCGATGGCCATGACTTCCACGCTGAGCAGCAACAGGCGCTACACAGGACCCAGGAGCGTGAGGCCATCCCTATCACTGTCAAAGAAGAAGAGGTCCGGGGTCTCTTCAAGAGGCTGAACGCCCGTAGCGCCCCGGGGCCTGACCACATCAGCAGCAATCTCCTCAAAAAGTGCCACGACTCTCTCTCCCCCGTCTTCACCACTCTCTTCCAACGCTCCTTCGATGAGGGCCACGTTCCACTCCTGTGGCGCACGTCGACCCTCGTCCCAGTGCCAAAGAAGAAATCCCCGAAGGAGATGAACGATTACCGGCCTGTGGCACTCACATCTGTGCCCATGAAGTGCTTAGAGCGAGTGGCACTTCAGCAGCTAAGAGTCGAGACTGCAATTCATCAAGACTCGCTGCAGTTCGCCTACTGCCATGGCCGCAGCACAGAAGACGCCGTGCTGACGCTGCTTCATCACCTCCAGCAGCACCTCGACAAGCTCGGCACGTACGCGCGGGTTTTGTTTGTGGATTTTTCCAGCGCCTTCAACACCCTGCAGCCCCACCTCCTCACAGACAAGCTCTTGACCATGGACGTCAACCCCACCCTCATCACATGGATCCAGTCCTTTATGACCGAGCGTCCGCAAAGGGTGAGGGTTGGCAGCTCTCTCTCCTCTGTCTTGGTGACCAACACCGGTGCTCCGCAGGGCTGCGTGTTGTCACCAGTTCTCTTCACTACCTACACCGCCGACTGCCGCTCCACTGACCCACGCCGCAACATCCAGGTGAAGTTCGCCGATGATACGTCCCTCTCTGGACTGGTGAACCCCGACGGCGACGAGCAGTGCTACAGGAGCGCGGTCGGCGAGCTGGTGGACTGGTGCGACCGCAACTTCCTGCACCTCAACGTCACTAAAACAGAGGAAATGATCATCGACTTCCGCCGACAACCACGTGACCACGAGCCACTGACCATCAAGGGCGAACCTGTGCGACGTGTCCACAGTTACAAGTACCTGGGGACCGTCATCGACGACAAGCTGGACTGGTCACCCAACGTCGACATCATCTGCAAGAAGGCCAGCCAGCGACTATTCTTCCTCCGGAAGCTGAGGCAGTTCAGAGTGAACAACACCATCATGTTCCTCTTCTACCAGTCAGTCATCGAGAGTGTCGCCCTCTATAACCAGCTGTCCTATTTCAGCTCCGCCAATGAGGGCGACACGGATCGTCTTGAAAAAATCGCCATCCAGGCCTCCCGGCTGATGGGGAGGGATGTGCAGTCGCTGGCTGGCGTCCACGAACGCGCTTCCATCACCAAGCTGCGTCGCATCTGCAACAACGAGGCGCATCCCCTGCATGACGCAGTCGCTGCCTGTATCTCCCGGCGCAGCGAGGGGCGCTTCCTCTCTATGAAGTGTCGCACGACGCGCTTCAAGAATTCATACCTTCCAACAGCCATCCGACTGGCAAACAACACGCTCCAGCGATAAGAATGCTAACTCTTGTAATAAAGGAGGCAATTTGCTTTCGTGCAATATATCTGCTGCAAACAATTATATGAGAATATGGTGCTCTTTTCTTATTCAATTTTGACTAGAGATTTTATCAATTAGTTAATTTGGTTGTTGTTCTTGTTATTATTATTATTTTTATTAATTTTGTTCCCCGAGATTATCATGTAGCTTCGTTTTTTTTTTTTTTGTTTTTTTTTTCTTAGTTGGTATTATTATTAGTTGTAGTAGTATTGTTATTATTATTATCATTATTATTATATATTAATTATTAGTTGTCTGTGGGTGCTGCTGTATTATTATTATTATTATTATTATTATTATTAGTTGTAGTTGCATTGTTATTATTATTTTTATAATTATTCTAATGATTATGATTATTATTAATATTATGATGCTTATTTTGTATTATTATTCTTATTATTATAATGATGATGATGATGATGATGATGATGATGATGATGATGATGATGATGATGATTATTATTATTATTATTATTATTATTATTATGATCTAGGATGGATCTAAGGCATGGAAGAATGGGTGAGTGTTGTAGTTGTGTATACATATACTGTGGAATAATTATCTGTGTGTTAAATGTGTACGCATGGGTATGTGGCTGGTTATCTGTTTATGCATGTGTGTTAGTGTTTATAGATTTGTATTTTGGTATGGAAGTTGTTTTTGATAGTATATCAAATGTATCAATATTGTATGTCCATGTTTGTAATAATTTTGATGTTGTTATCTCCTTCCTTATTGCACTGCTAAACAAATATCCATGCCTTGTGTTTGGACAATAAAGAATCTTGAATCTTGAATCTTGAATCTAATCAAAGGACTAATTTACTTGGTCTCCAGAGAAGAAGACCTAGTGGACACACAACAATACAAATAGAATGACACCAGTCGTATATGTAGGTGATTTCAGCTTTTATATGTTCAACACAAATTCTAACATGAGGTTAATTACATTACATTACACACACCAGCTCAATGCCTATGTGAGCAGCACTCTTAGGTTCTCCCACTTTTTGCTGGCTGCAGGCTATTTATAGCTTGCCTACACCCTCCCTTTCAGTGAAAGGAAAGGAAAGAAGAGCACCGGCACTATTTATAGCTAGCCTGGCTGAACTAACTTCAAAACCTAAAAGCTTTGGTTGAGTCGGTGTGTACATCATTATTGCTTTAGGTCCAGCGGACTCTTCCGAGCCAAATCAGGACCGGACAACCCCTGATCCGCATAAAAGATCTGCTGAAACAACCCTAGTGGTAAAACTGAAAGCTCTCCACCAGCCAGTCACTTTACAATAAAGAAATCCCACGCAGGGGACGCTGAGGCTGTACTCTAATTTATTGAACCCCCGTTTACAAAAACAAAATAGAATACAAACATCATTATATATTATCAACAAAACACATACATATAAAATGCCTACATTGCTAAATAATAACATCATAGGAAGCCCTAGTGACCACCTGGCAGAAAGAGTCCAATATTCCCAAGCTGATCCAACAGACCTCATACACAAATAAGGAGTCTTGTCCTGGAAGAGTTTTCAAGAAAAAAGGTAGGTGATTGGTCAAGCGAAGAAGAAGATAGTATAGCAGATTGATAGAACAGAGCAGGAATGAGAAAGAGCAAATAAGAAAGACAGCAACAGTGGGAATTTAAAGCACTAAATTTCCAGAAAGTGGGGATACTATTTATACTGAAACCCCCAGCACACCAACGGGGGTATGAGGTTAATTAAATGTAAATTAATAAATATAACTGTTCAATGTGCTGGGCAATTTCTTTAGCAGTTCTTCTTCATCATTTGCTAAGCAGTTATTTGGTTTGATGGTCTAATATTGTTCTGGTGGTCTGTAGCGGATGGATATTTTAGTGTGGGTGCCCGTTTATTCTATCTGTGTGCGTGCAAAAATATATCTGACTTCTATAGCAGGATATGCGTGCGTGTACGTTCTCTGTTTACTGACACTCCCACAAACGTACGGACTCTTCCCAACACAGACAAACACCAACACCAGATATCCGTTCCACGTTCTCAAACGTTCTCAAAATTTATATAAATAATCAACAATTTTATATCACACTTACACTCCAATCCTTTCATACAATTAATCTAACACAGTTGGTTCCTAGAAACGTGACGTCTTCGAGCCTGAACACTCGGGACGGATAATTCGAGACCGGCAACTGCTTGTCCTGGCCAACACAACAAATATGTAAAGTTTCACTGTACCTTATTATCACCGAGGATCACGGTGTCACATTATCTGGCACACGATGCCAAAGAATCGTCGACTAGTGACGAATGTCGTCGAGCGACGACTGTCGACGAGCGGAGGGACTATCCTCCTGCCCCAGTCCGCTCGGAGAAAACGTTGTCTTGAACAAGTGTGGAAACTGCATCGGTTCCCCTCCGATGCCTTGGAAAACGCCCTGTCCTCGCCTCAGACAAGATAGAGCCAATTCTGCTCCCAATAAGCTAGTAGCCCCAACAGGCTCCCAATCTCCAGTTGGTCTCTCGGCTCCAAGTAGGCCTGTAGCCCCAACAGGCTCCAAGTAGGCCTGTAGCCCCAACAGGCTCCAAGTAGGCCAGTAGCCCCAACAGGCTCCAAGTAGGCCAGTAGCCCCAACAGGCTCCAAGTAGGCCAGTAGCCCCAACAGGCTCCAAGTAGGCCCCCAAGTAGACCTCCCAGTAGGCCGCTGTAATTTTTACAGCACAAAATACCAATCCACTTCCAGAGAGAAAGTCCGTAGCACCTATACACCTTGATAGGCTTTCACGCTTTCTACCTCCTTTAGTTAATTTCTTTTCTTTTCTTTTCTTCTTTTAACTTTTTTTTCTTTCCTGGCCTACACACACACTCGACCTCACGGTATAACACCAACCAGTCGACTGACTAATTTCCCCTCTAATTCAAACTATCTCTTCGTTCATTGGCTCAAGGCTTTTAGCCAATCAAAAATCATTAATTAATTTTAATTAAAAAATACCGGGAAAATCCCGTTCTTTACACTACCCCCCCCCCCCTCTACGAAAAAAAGAGACCGACCGAGGTTTCTTTTTTCAAAAAGAGCAGTCTTTTCAAGAACAGAAGTTCTTCCGCAAAATTTACGGCACAAACTGATCAACAGCAGAACGCGGCAGAAGATCAGCAAGAATGTTGCGAGATCCCGGAAGAGGTTCAATATGAAAATTGTACTCTTGCAAAGACAGAGCCCATCGCATGATTCGTGTATTCTTGAATCTACATGTCTGCATGTATGTGAGCGGTCTGTGGTCTGTCTGCAAGATGAACGCAACACCCCACAGGAAACGAGAAAACTCACAAACATTCCAAGCAAAAGAACAACCAAAAGCACACCCAAGTCAAATAAACCCGGAATTGCTGACAAAATATCAGCAAAATCAGAAAAAACAGAAAAAAGATCCTGACGATATGATGTAGGTAACAACTCATCAAAAACAACTGACGAAATGTCTTCAGCCGTCATAGATGATACCAAAGGCAGAGTTGGCAGCAAAACATCATCATCCTCATCATCCCGGACAACATCCACAGACGACAAAACCTGTCTTGTTGTCTCTTCATGCACCACAGCAGAATTCACCACTGCTGAACGACAACCAACATGAGGAAAAACCCTCTCCTTGGCAACCTCAGACACCTTGTCTGAAACCAAATCATCACACTCTAGCATCTCACCTTCACAAACAACTGTGTCAACACACACCTCAACTTCAACAACACGTTGGACAACCACCAACGGTACCTTCGAAACCTCCCCTATCGACCTCGACTTCTGGCACACATCACAAGTACGAACGTACCTTGAAGTATCCGCTGACACTCCAGGCCAAAAAAATTTCGAAAGAACTCGTGTCAAAGTACGACGAGTACCACAATGAGCAGCAAGCAACTGATCATGTGAAGTAGCCAAAACAGCAGCACGCAACTTCTCTGGAACAACAATCTGCTGTAGAATTTGACCAGGCTTCTCGTACGAACGATACAAAACACCTGCATCCTCAAAGAAAAAATAAGTAGCAGAGCCAACAGCTTTCCTTTCACCAGACTGAGCAAACGTGAAACATGAAGCAAGACTGGAATCTGATTTCTGCAAATCAAGCAACTCCTGACGAGAAACGCCAACATCCTGAGAAACATCAACTAAAGGAGTATGAGGAAAATCTTTCTTCGCAGTGCGAGCTCGAGTAGTGACAGCCGCCACACTCAACTCAACTGAAACCTGAGCACCAACAACAGAATCTGTCAACCCAGCAATGTTCCCAATGATCAAATCAGCAACTGGGTCAGGAAGCACCGCACAAACCAACTGACCTGAAAAATATGGAGTTGAAACTGCAAGTTTGGCAAGCGGATAGACAGTAATCTCACCTCCAAAAGTCTTACAACGAACTTGTCCTTCGATGTACTCGAGGGATGACACCAATCGCTGACGCACACCACAAATAGTAGCACCTGTGTCACGAAGTACAGAACATGGTGTACCCTTCACTGTACCCAACTCCAAATGTAGATGACCAACAGCTGGACTAGCAACTGAACAAACAACTTCAGGATCAACAGGCAATGCAGCCGAAACAACCTGAGTCTTTTGTGTATCTGTTTTGAGTGCAGAAGAACCAAACGGACAACTTTTCTTAACATGTCCCCCCAACCCACAAATGTAGCATGGATTTGTCGGATTGTTTCTAAGTGGACATTTGAAAGATGAATGGCCACTGCCTTTGCAAAGTTGACATTTACTAGCAAAATTCATGGACGAGCCACGTCCGAATCCACCACGACTTTGACCTTGATCAGAATCTGGAACAGTGGGTGGCGCACTTCGATTAAAGTTCCAGCGGCCACGGTAACCAACCTGACGTCGATAACCACCGTATCCACCGCGAAAATCCGAACGACCCGAAGCGGCATTAGTTTCAGCGACTGTATTGAACTGACCAACCGACGCGAACGCAGAAGTACTGGCCTTGCGAGCCAAATTCTTACCCGGACGAGCAAGACGGTAACTTTCGGCACAATTCACCATGTCATTGAGGCTGACCAATCCTCTCTCGCGAATGAAAGTGGCAAGATCTGCAGACACACTCTGTAGAAATTGTTCGCCTAGTACCAAATCAATTATGCCATCTAGAGTACGTTTGACCCCTGAAAGTGCAACCCATCGATCAAACAATCGATTAAGCTCAATGCCAAAAGTTTGAAATGGTTCATTAGCGTCTGGTTTGGTGGCACGAAATTTCTCTCTGAAACCTTCAGCAGTACATTGGAATTTCTTCAACAAATTATCTTTCAAAATGTCATAATCACAATGTCCATTTGCAGCTAAACTATGATACAAACTCAAAGCATTCCCTTCAAGTAAGGCAGACAAATAAACAACCCATTGATCCTTTCCACAGCCAAGTGCATTAGCATTTGTTTCAAAACGAAACAAGTATGAATCAATATCATCAGTCTTTTCTCTAAACATAGGAAGTTTAGGAAATATTGGTCTAGCTTTGAACTGATGCTTCGCATAAGTCTGATCATGATCCTGATCTTGACCAACAACATGACCACCCTGATTAGCCTGTAGTTCTAATTGCTTTGTTTTTTCCCTCTCAAGTTCAATTTCTGTATCTAGTTTCTTGGATTCCAGTTTTTTAGCTTCCAGCTCCATTTCTTTTTGTGTATCTAGTTTCTTGGATTCCAGTTTTCTAGCTTCCAGCTCCATTTCTTTTTGTGTATCTAGTTTCTTGGATTCCAGTTTTCTAGCTTCCAGCTCTATTTCTTTTTGTGTTTCTAACTTCTTGGATTCCATTTCTTTGTCCATTTGTTTAGCCTCCCGTTCTCTCTGTCTATCAAGTCGATCAAAACATTCTTGAACATATTTATGTTTATCAGCGACTTCAAGAGTAGCAGCTTGTTTGATAAACTTTTCAAAAAGATCATCATAGTTATCCATGTTTTAAAGTTTTAAAGTTTATTTTTTTTAAAATATAAATCAAAATCAGCACCTACCTAAACTACTATATATACACTAAGTCCCAAATACCCAAGAAAGAATGATAAAAATAAAAACTAACAATAGCCCAAGCCAAGCTAAGTCAAAATAAACTCAAAGTGAAACCAATAAATAGGAGGAACCAAACAATAAACCGACGAAGTACTAACAATCAAATATCAACAAATTCAACTAATAAATGGCAGAAAGGCAAATCAATAAAATGATAAAGTATTAACAATCAAATATCAACAACTATAATTTCCTTTTTAAAACTAAAGTATTATTATAATAAACAATAGGCGAAGATAACTCAATACCAAATCAATAACAGCAGTGTTCAAATAATCTAAGTCCTCAAATGTCTAAACCCTATAAATTATTTCCAAGAATAAAAAATAAAAAATTTTCCCCAATACCTCAAAGTCAACACTACTTTAATAAATTATTTCCAAGAATAAAAAATAAAAAATTTTCCCCAATACCTCAAAGTCAACACTACTTTAATAAATATACTGAAATAGAAACAAGTATGGCGAATACTAACACCTACTAAGACTAAACAAGGATAATATAAACAAATCAAATATTACTAACTCAAATAATAACGCAAATTCAAACAATAAGTTCAATCAATACTGAAATGTATATACTCCACAAAGGACAATTCAACAGAAAATTTCAAAAATTATTACTGAGCAAGTTAAAGAAACAGATAATGAATTATACCAGCACTAAGCACTAACACAACCAACAAATATTTCCAAAATTTCTAATAATAAAGTCAAAACAAATCAAGAGATATATTAACTCTAAGCAAAGAAAAAAAAATCAACAATCAATTGCAAAATTACCAATGACAAATATACAAGAAAAGAAAATCAAAATTAAATTAACACTAAGGGGCTTTGTAACTAATCTAGAATAAAATAAGAACGTGGAACTACTAACTCATTCACTGATTCACACACACAAAGTTAGGCCTACAGAACACAGATACTAGCACCAATGTAAACAATGAATCCTAAGATAGCAGAAAGAGCAATGAAAAAGAAAATAGACCCCACAGGTAGAAAAAGATACTAAGCCCTTGAGCAACTCTGAAACTATACAGGAGCGCCCTACCGTGAAACTGGAGACGGTCTAAAAACCACTACTTAATAACAACAAACATCCAACAATCTCAACTGCTAAACACAACAACAGTCAAACAAGGGAGATAATTAAACTCTACCCAACAATATGAAAGAATTGACCTAGATACAAATACTAACACAGAGAAAAAAAAACACAGGGTCACCAGATGTAGCGGATGGATATTTTAGTGTGGGTGCCCGTTTATTCTATCTGTGTGAGTGCAAAAATATATCTGACTTCTATAGCAGGATATGCGTGCGTGTACGTTCTCTGTTTACTGACACTCATACAAACGTACGGACTCTTCCCAACACAGACAAACACCAACACCAGATATCCGTTCCACGTTCTCAAACGTTCTCAAAATTTATATAAATAATCAACAATTTTATATCACACTTTCACTCCAATCCTTTCATACAATTAATCTAACACAGTTGGTTCCTAGAAACGTGACGTCTTCGAGCCTGAACACTCGGGACGGATAATTCGAGACCGGCAATTGCTTGTCCTGGCCAACACAACAAATATGTAAAGTTTCACTGTACCTTATTATCACCGAGGATCATGGTGTCACATTATCTGGCACACGATGCCAAAGAATCGTCGACTAGTGACGAATGTCGTCGAGCGACGACTGTCGACGAGCGGAGGGACTATCCTCCTGCCCCAGTCCGCTCGGAGAAAACGTTGTCTTGAACAAGTGTGGAAACTGTGTCGGTTCCCCTCCGATGCCTTGGAAAACACCCTGTCCTCGCCTCGGACAAGATAGAGCCAATTCTGCTCCCAATAAGCTAGTAGCCCCAACAGGCTCCCAATCTCCAGTTGGTCTCTCGGCTCCAAGTAGGCCTGTAGCCCCAACAGGCTCCAAGTAGGCCTGTAGCCCCAACAGGCTCCAAGTAGGCCAGTAGCCCCAACAGGCTCCAAGTAGGCCAGTAGCCCCAACAGGCTCCAAGTAGGCCAGTAGCCCCAACAGGCTCCAAGTAGGCCCCCAAGTAGACCTCCCAGTAGGCCGCTGTAATTTTTACAGCACAAAATACCAATCCACTTCCAGAGAGAAAGTCCGTAGCACCTATACACCTTGATAGGCTTTCACGCTTCCTACCTCCTTTAGTTAATTTCTTTTCTTTTCTTTTCTTCTTTTAACTTTTTTTTCTTTCCTGGCCTACACACACACTCGACCTCACGGTATAACACCAACCAGTCGACTGACTAATTTCCCCTCTAATTCAAACTATCTCTTCGTTCATTGGCTCAAGGCTTTTAGCCAATCAAAAATCATTAATTAATTTTAATTAAAAAATACCGGGAAAATCCCATTCTTTACACTGTCTACTATTATTCTGGTGGTCTAATATTGTTCTGGTGGTCTAATATTGTTCTGAGTAGTCTAATACTGTTCCGAGTAGTTCTACGTCAGTTGCAGTTGAGAGGGACTTAGCTGCTATGCCTCGGCGCTTGAGTCTGGCGGTCACTCTGAGGGAGTCTGATCGCTCTCAAACTGATCAGGCGAGTCGGGTACCTATGGGCCGGACGTGGCGAGGTAGAATCTAGATTATCTCCTTCTTTTCCACGGGAGCAAGCGTCATGCGTTGACTCCGCAAACCGTCCCAGAGCTGAACTGTAAAATCCAGAACTCTGGCTACAATATTCTAGTCAGATATATAGATGTGTGGTGCCCTCTGCAAGGAGTCTATAGCATCAGACACCTGCTGAGTTTCCCATATGCACACTACGATCCGAATCTTAAGGCTAAGATATATTGAACAACATGCACAAAGTGTCAGAAACAATAATCAGTTTCTGTAAATACATATAACATGAACATATTAATACATGGCAATCAATATAATATATAAACTTACTTCTAGTCTCTGGGAATCGTGAAACCGTCTCTAGTGTATGACTTTCTTGGTGATGGCCGAGGATAATCATTCAGTTTGCTCCATTTTGACCCTCGTGGCTCCACACTTCGTATTCGACTGACTGGCTAAAGCGATGTATACAGGGATATGCAGGGGTCTCTACCTTATCTCCGACCAATCCTTTAATTCTCATGGCTAGTAATCTCGCTCTCACGATCACATGCATCTTCTTTTGGAAATCTTGCTCTCCTGTCTTGGTTTTGAGCCCCTATCGGTTACGTCTCAACCACGAATGTCAGGGACGGAACGCAGAGTAGATCTAAAAGAGATATGAGTCTCATGGCTACTTTATCGGTCAAGAGACTCTGGTCAGATGGTCGAGTAAGCTAACTAACATTCTTGTTTAGCGAGGTCTGCTTGAGTGTCTCGGGAGTGAACGTCTCAAGGAGGTTAATTTAACATGTGCGAACTTTCCTTTAGAGGGTTGGTAACTTAACGTCAGGTTTTATTCAATACTATCTGTTTATCTCTAAGCTGAATTACCCATGTTTGTCGTCAACATTTCTGATGTTACAGAATCTTGGACGCCTTTCTCTTTATTCCCATCTGCAGGTTCAACAACGCGGGTGAGAAAACAGCAGGCAGTTCGCGAAAACACTAACAAACCTCAATTTTATCAGTAAACATGGAACACAAAATAAGATCGAGTAAAATGAGAAATGAAAGACAAAAAACTAAAATGGTAGATATACTGGGTACACTTGCGAAATGCGACGAAAACAGTATTTTGACGAGAAAAAAATGGAATACTAAAGACAGAGGAGAAATAAAAAACTGAGAGACTAAGAACAGCAATACATTTGCGGACCACACACAAAACAGCATTTCAAAACTGAAAACATGTAAGAGCGTAAAAATACCAGGGAAGACAGGGGAATTATATAAGTACTACGGCCTAAATTCATTAAGTCTTTTTGTTTTTAAAAACATTCATTTTCTGCTTTACATTACATGATTATTGCTTTAGGTCCAGCGGACTAATCCGAACCAAATCAGGACCGGACAACCCCTGATCCGCCTAAAAGATATGCCGAAACAACCCTAGTGGTAAAACTGAAAGCTCTCCACCAGCCAGTCACTTTACAATAAAGACATCCCACGCAGGGGACGCTGAGGCTGTACTCTAATTTATCGAACCCCCGTTTACAAAAACAAAATAGAATACAAACATCATTATAAAATATCAACAAAACACATACATATAAAATGCCTACATTGCTAAATAATAACATCATAGGAAGCCCTAGCGACCACCTGGCAGAAAGCGTCCAATATTCCCAAACTGATCCAACAGACCTCATACACAAATAAGGAGTCTTGTCCCGGAAGAATTTTCAAGAAAAAAGGTAGGTGACTGGTCTAGCGAAGAAGAAGATAGTATAGCAGATTGATAGAACAGAGCAGGAATGAGAAAGAGCAAATAAGAAAGACAGCGAAAGTGGGAATTTAAAGCACAAAATTTCCAGAAAGTGGGGATACTATTTATACTGAAACTCCCGGCACCCCAACGGGGGTCATTTTCTGCTTACCTGAAGGGGTTCTCAAATAACAGTATCGTTGTCCCTTATATAATTATGATCCTCGATGGCTCGTTTCTGTACCTGGACTTATGAAATCATAGTAAATCAGATCAAACGGTTATATATCAGTTCATGTATACAAGGAAACAAGCGTAGAAGGAAACAATTATTATTATTAATGCAGCTTGAAACAGCACAATATCTCCTCGTCTGTAGTTATTTAAAAGACAGAAAGAAAGAATTAAAAAAAAACAAAGAACAGATACATATTCAGATTAAGAAATGTTATTGTCCATGAAACATCACAAACAGTTGTTTGACCGCTCAAGCAAACTATAGAGCATAAAACAATAACTTTCACATCTAAAAAAAGGCTACATAATCCACAGATGAATGTTAAATATATGGACATCACCATTGCCAATCATCTTAACATGTAGGGACAAAGGTAAGAGACATTTATTGCGTTTGTTAGTCAATAAAACTATATTGTTTTATTTATTTAATCGTTTAAAATAGCGCTTTTCCAGCTCAAGAGCTGCTCAAGACGCTGGCCGATACAGAATCTAACTCAAGCCGCCCGAGGCGCCCACTTGCAACCTTTAAGACTATATCGTGTTGTGTTGTTAAGAAACATTGATTGAGTGGGTAGATTAACGTCCCCGGACACATAGAGCGTATAGGGGTGGCTCTTCTGCTCTTATGGCCAGGCACACTGCGTAGCTAAGACTCGGCGAGGCTTACGTTTGCCTAACTTGTGAGAGGTGCTCAGCGAGTCTCTTATCTACGCTGAGTGGTAAGTACGCTAGAAGCCAGGAGGTCTCGCTTAATGTTATGATGCGGGTACCAATAAAATACTAGGTAAGTGCCCAGGATCTATAGCATCTGGGAATATCCGTAACCTGTGGATCGTATACTTTCGCTCGTTCGTACCAGCTTACCAAACGAAATTTCATTTGCCTCATTCTGATTGTCCCAGTTGAAAGAGGTATCGTGTATGTGTCGTGCACGAACGGAGCGCACTTATATGGTTACGAAAAAAAAAGCTGTCCATGTGCGTCTCGACATTGTGCAGAACACTACATTCATAATCGTACACTGTCTGACCCTGTGTCATTGCGAGGTAACGCTTGCGTATTTACAACAAGAAAAAATAGACCCTTTAAACAACCAATCACCTGACAGACTAGACATAGAAGATGTGGCGTCAAAGGCTACGGTCAAGTAATACTTATTTACCGGAAAATCGTTTTTATTTAACGCTTTTTCAGCTCAAGAGTTGCTCAAAGCGTTGTCCTATACAGGATTTAACTCACGACGCCCGAGACGCTCGCAACGGTTTTGCACTTGCTGTGCATGCGTCCTATGTCCTTCTTTATGTGCGTGAACAAGTGCATGCTAATTTCAGCCCTTTGGACATTCAGATTGATCGGACGCTTTAAAGAGCTACTGTGGCAACACGGGTTTGTAGGGCAGTGGAACATTATAAAAATATGAGTCTTTACATAAGGCGATTCCTTATGAGAACATTGTAAAGAAAATCGTCAAAAGTCGAACCAACCCCTTTTAACCCCTTTCACATCGAGCAAGCAACTTTTAACTATTCTGTTTAAAACCTCGTCACACCAAACGTCGTGTATGTAGTTGGACACGATCTTTCGTTGGACAACAACATTTATTTTGCAAAGCTCACTCGCGAAGATGTGGCTTGTGGCTTGTGCAACGGCGGTCACTCTAGTGTTGGCCGACGATTTTTTTTCTCCTCTTCTCTCTCCCTTTTTGGAGGTGACGTGCACGGTCGGTGAACTGAAAAATAAGCGCAGCACCTCCTAGGGGAATTACAGTCGCACGGGACAGACTGCGAAGCAGCTAAAACAGGCCGAGGAGATGATAAAAAACGGTATGGCGGAAGAAAGGAAAGACGGAAGCACGAGCATAAAGCTTAAAAAAAGAGGACGAGAGGAGGAAAGACGAGGGGACTGGAGTAGAAGCACAAGACAAACAACCCACAATGTAAACAAGGGTGAGGAAAGTAAAATAATAAAAATAAAAATTATTTAAAAAATCAGGTCCTATCCTATCCCGTAACTCGAAGGTCGTTTAACCAGCATACACCACCTTTCTCTGTCACCAGCAATCCTCATGGATTCGCTCAGTGTCAAGCAAGTCCATTCTCGAATGTGTACCTCCCACCTCTTTTTCTGTCTCCTCTTCTTCTGCCTCCTTGCAGCATGCCTTGCAAGGTCGTCTTTGCAAGGCCTGATTCTATAGTTGCCATACCATCGGAATTTCCGTTTCTTCACCACTGTAAGTACATCATCGTGTTGTACAGATAATGGAGAACTTAGAACTTAAATTAATATTCAACAGCAAGACCTTTTATTTCTTCATCTTTTTTTTTTTCTTAGGGAGGGATCGGGAGGTTTATGGATGTGGGAAAGGAGGATGGAGGTTGGGGTGGAAGCGAGAAGAAAAACACTTCCTAAAAACCCGAAGGTTATAAAACAAAATGTCACTCTTAAAACTTTATTTTTCTGTATAAAAAAGGTAAAAAGGAAAGAGAAAAAATACGTGTCCTTGATACTGACAATCATAGAAGGAAGACGAGAGAGAAGAGTGGTAGTAAGTGTCTATAATAATGACAATCATACAAGCAGAATAAGGAGGAGAAGAATTCAGTGTTTTGGGTTTGTTTTTTTTCCAAAGAAGATGCAGAAAGACGAGAAGGAGGAAAAGTAGGATGAGGAGGTAGAGGAGTACAAAGAAGAAGACGAGAACGAAAAGGAGGAGAAGGTGGATGAGAAGGAAGAGACGGTGGATGAGGAGAAGAAAATATTCTAAATAATAACAATCGTACAAAAGGAATGAGGACGAAGAAGAAAACTTGAACTCTCTATCTGAAACTCTGAATTGTAAATTGAAGAGAGAAAGAAGAAAGGAAGAAGAGGAGGAGGAGGAAAAAGAAGAAGAATTGGAGGATGAGAAGGAGAAGGAGAGCATCAACATAAGGAGGACTGGAGGAGGTGGCTGAAGAAAGCAGCAAAAACAGAAGAAGAAGAAGAAGAAGAAGAAGAAGAAGAAGAAGAAGAAGAAGAAGAAGGACGACGAAGAACCAGACTCGGCCTCAATATTTGAAAGAGACAGTTTGAAGAAACATTGTAACGGAGGGTTTTTCGTGTATTATAATCTAAATAAATATAAGTATAACTACTTGTGGTGTAATGAATGAGTGTGTGAGTGTGGCTGTCTGACGTTCAGTATAAGGTGTGCGTTCTATCTCTGTTTACTATACTCATACACTGCCACACACGTACTTACAGACAAAGACAAAGAATACACAGCTATTTCTCTTTGCCCTCTGTTATTCTATTCTCATTCAATTATTCACATATACACTAAACCATCTTCACATACATTAAATTCACGGATACATTAAATCATACAATTATTTCCAGCATATAAATAAATTCACAGATGATAAATGAGTGCACACCGTTTTACGTTTACTCAGTACGTTCATGCAATTCTGTCTTTTATGAGTGTACACAGTTTCACTCAGAATTCAGCACTAGTAGGAGTTGTTGTCCCTTTCTGAGGACGTCACTCGACTTCACTCTTTTGCATTAGCATCGACACAATTATTTTCACTTCGATGACTTGTAAATTCCAGAATGCACAGTTTCAGTTTACTGACCTACTTCACGGATCAAACACTCCCGGCGCGGTATTCACAGCCGACGCTGGGGTCACAGCCACACACTGAAGACGCTGCAGATGTCTTCGTGGCGTAGGTCCGGAAGTTTACTTCGGCACCGTTGTTGCAATTCTGCACCAGTGATGGTATCCGAAGGAGAGGCAAGGCAAAGATGGTGTCCACATCCGGTCAAGCCAGTGATGTCATGGGGACCAGATCCATCCGCCGCACATCAGGGGTTCTTTGCTCCGTAACCGCCCCGCTGTATACAACATGTACACAATCGTAAATTTTTGCTCTTATCCTTAAAGAGACTGTATGTCTTTATAGCTCACATTGAGCAAGGATCATTTCCCTTTGTAGAATGTCTCTACACGCCACCACAATCACTACAATCACTATTATCAGCATTCCTGTGACAATACCTAGTATAGCCACTTTACACACATTGCATAGGCTACACACAATGGACTATGAGACAAATATTACAAACACAGCTCTCCTTCATTTTATAACATATTTATACCCATTCATTCATCAATAGATATTCAAATTACACAACTGAAATACGTTCCTATTTCAGCCCATATCTTCACATATGACTGAATATAAAAATGGCATCATAATTTCAAACTGAGTCACACATACATGTATACACATGATCAAATAAATATTGACATGAGTTATCGAACTTTGTTTTCAAACATGGGTTCTTCTGTACCCTAAACGTACTACTTTACAAAAAGCAATATTCTTCCTTCTTCGTAAGGATAGCTTAGCAGTTCATTATAAATACCACTAATAATAATAATAATAATAAACAAATACCTGTATTCTTATACAGCTAAAGTCCTAAAGAAACATGTCTTCCCAGAGCACCCACAAAAAAACGTCCTCTCGCTTAGGCTGATGTATAGTCTCTGCTCTAACAACAGTTCACAAACTAAATTATAATTTCTACCGGAACACACAGTGACGTCATAACGTCTTTCTATATAACTGCGTACAAAACGCGTTCGTTACACTACCCCCCTCCCAAAGAAAAAAAGAACCGACCGAGGTTATTTTTTACAAGTTCTGAGGATAATGTCAAAAACACAGCAACGACCACGAAACCTTGATCTATGGAACCGATTGATCACGATCAGCGCGTGACAACAGATCCGCGAACACATTCTGTGTACCTGGAAGTGGTTCAAGAGTGAATCTGAACTCTTGTAGGACAAAGACCAACGCATGATGCGAGAATTCTTAAAGCGACTTGTATGCAAGTACGTCAACGGTCTGTGATCAGTCTGAAGGACGAAGTCAACCCCCCAGAGAAATTTTGAAAATTTCGAAATAGCCCAAACAATAGCCAAACATTCCCTTTCTATCGTGCTATATCGGGTTTCTCTGTCGAGCAACTTCCTGCTCGCAAATGACACGGGGTGAAGAGTTTCCTCCAACTCCTGAAGCAGCACAGCACCCAAGCCAGTAGAACTAGCATCCGTGCGCAAAATGAAAGGTTGGTCCAGCCTAGGTAACTGAAGAACAGGCGCAGAAGAAAAAATGTGTCTGATCTTAACCAACGCTTCCTCACAAGCAGGAGTCCACGCAATTGTGCGCGCTTTCGTCTCCTTTGTGAGATCGGTAATGGGAGCCGTGATAGTTGCGAAAGCAGGGACATATCTTCTATAAAAACTCAACAGCCCTAACAGGGAACGGACCTGCTTTCTGGTAGTCGGAGTAGGGATGGCCAAAATCTTTTCTATCTTTTTCTTTTCTGGACGCAGCATCCCCTCTCCCACCACATGTCCAAGAAACTCCAGACTTTTATAACCAGACGCGATCTTAGCTGGTCTTGCCGTCAAATTGTAGTGAAGCAGCTTGTTTAAAACTCCTCTAACATGCACCAAATGATCTTGGAAAGTAGCACTATGAACCAAAACATCGTCAAAGAAATTCATGGAATTGGCCTCATCGAGTTCGAGCATCCTCATCATCCGGGCAAACACTGCAGGAGCAGAGACCAAGCCAAAAGGCATCCTGATCCATTGGTAGAGACCAATGTGCGTTGCAAACGCCGTCTTGTGACGATCCACCGGGCTGACAATAATCTGCCAGTAGCCCTTAGAAAGATCAATACGTGTGAAAAACGTACTGTTCGCAAGCCTTGTGAACAACTCGTCCACATCTGGAATAGGCTCCGCATCAAAAACTGTAATTTTGTTGAGGGCTCTGTAGTCAATGCAAAATCTACAAGCGCCATCTTTCTTTTGAACCAAGACAACAGGTGATGAATATGCAGACTTTGACTTCTCGATCACACCCAGATCAAGCATGGCTTGAATTTCTCTTACGACTACCTGCTTGGAAGAGAAAGGTAAATCATAAGCCCGTCGACGAACTGGAACATCAGTCGTAAGTTTGACGTCAAGGAATAGATTTCCATTGAATGCACCGGGTCTCGATGTCAACACCGTAGGAAAATCTGCAAACACTGAATACAGGGACTGACCATCAGAATCAGAGAGATCATTGTTGAAATCGATCTTTGAAATGTCCTCGTCATTGACAGACGACAACATGAGAGGAATAGTGGGAAGACCACCAACATCATCATCATCTTGGACAACACCAATAGCCACTGATGGGACAGTATGCCAATCTGAAACGTCAGCATGAGGAACATCACACTGAGGTCCAACATCCTCGACATCTGGAAGCAAAAAAGTAGAAATGGAAGACCAGTCAACTAAAACACCTGTTGACAACCGTGTAGAATCCTCAACAATACCAACAGCAGCATCAACACGACGAAGATATCGTTTGAGCATGTTTGCATGGAAAATCTTCGACTTTCCCTTCACAAGAATCCTATAATCTGGATGAAGACATTCCTGTACAAAATAAGGACCTGACCATGTCATAAGAAGTTTGTTAGAGTCAGTAGGGAGAAGAAGAACGAGTACCTCATCATGGACAGAAAAAGTTCGTGCCTTTGCACGACGATCAAAGTACCTTTTGTTCTTGACAGACGAATCTGCAGAGTTTTGGGAAGCAATTTCACAAACTTCAGAAATAATATTCTTCAGGTCAAAGAGGTAAGTGTACAATGGCTTCGCTGATGTATCACTAGAGTTGTGATCTTCGGTCCAGAAATCAGCAATGAGAGAAATGGGACCTCTCGGTTTGCGACCGAACATCAGTTCAAAAGGACTGAAACCTGTACTTTCTGACGGCAATTCTCTACATGCGAAGAGCAATGCAGGAAGATAGCGATGCCAAGCTTTAGGTTGAGAATGAACAACCTTTCGAAGCATAGATTTCAAAGTGCCATGAAACCGTTCAACAGTACCATTTGCTTGAGGATGGTAGGGCGAAGTACGTATGGCTTGAGTACCACACAAAGCATGAAACTGTTTCATCAAATCTGAGTTGAACTGAGAACCTTGATCTGAAAGAATTTCCTTGGGAAAACCTAACCTTGAAAAAATACTCATCAAAGCTTCAGCAACAGCAACAGAAGAAATGTCTTTCATAGGAACAGCTTCGGGAAACCTAGTAGCCAAGTCAATCAAAGTCAGAATATATCTGTGACCTTCAACAGATGGAGGAGACAAAGGCCCTACTAGATCAATAGCGACCCTCTCGAATGGAGTCGAGATAAGAGGCATAGTCGCCAAAGGAACAGGGGGAACTTTTCCTTTTGAAATTGTTTTCTGGCAAATGTCACAAGTGTGAACATAAGCACTCACATCAGCAGAAACACCAGGCCAAAAGAATTGGGACAGAATCCTAGTCAAAGTTCTACGAACTCCACAATGACCTGCCAAAAGTTGATCATGCGCAGCAATCATGACTGAAGTGCGAAGTTTTTCAGGAACGACAACCTGATGCAAAATATCCTTGGATTTCTGATACCTTCTGTACAAAATGTCATCTTTAAAATAGAAAGTATAAGTAGCAGAACCAACAACCTTTTCTTCACCTGAAGCAGCTAACTTAAAACAACCTTGCAAAGTAGCATCATCTTTCTGCAACTGAATAAGTTCAACACGAGTGACCTTCAAGTCATCGCACACAGTGACAAGAGGTTTGTGCGGGAGATCTTGCTTCCTAGCCTGAGCACGAGTAGTGACAGCAGCAACAGGGACATCAGCAGCAGCAGCAACTTTGGTATCTTGGGTCTGCTGAACAATCAAACCTGGAATATTTCCTACAATCAAGTCAGCAACTGGATCCTCAAGAACACAACAAACCAACTCTCCCACAAAATATGGACAAGAAACAACAACTTTAGCCTGCTGATAAATGTTTATCTCTCCACCAAAAGTTTTACACCGAACAGTACCTGGTACATACTGCTCATCAGAAACCAAACGTTTTCGAACACCACAAATGGTAGCACCTGTGTCTCGCAGAACTGAGCAAGCAGTAGAGTTTACAGAGCCAACTTCTAAATGCAAGTGACCAGGTGTCTGATCAAAAACAGAACAAACAACTTCAGAGTCTACAGGGACAACTGCACAACCAGAGCTTGATTTATTAGTCTTATCATCTGAAGCTGTGGCTTTCTTTACAACAAAGGGACAAGCTTTTCTAGTATGACCACCAATGTTGCAAACAGGGCAAGGGTTTTGACTATTTCGAAGGGGACATTGTTTAGGACCATGACCTTTACCGTCACAAAGAGGGCAATTATCAAAATTGGTGTAAAATGAACCACCTCCACGTCCACGTCTATAAGATCCCCGAGTTTGATCAAAACGACCTTCGACCTTTTGGTTCGAATCTGTGTATGTTGGGTCTTTCTTTTGAAAACCACCACGATTTCTCCAATAGCCACGACCTCGATAGTTGGAGTAACCACCGCGAGAATCTGCAGAGCCAGCAGCAGCTTGCGATTCCTCAGCTACATCAACTGATCCTACTGAACCGAAAATTGTAGCAGCCGATTTGCGTGCTAAGTTCTTTCCGGGACGAGCAAGACGATAACTTTCAGCAGTTTTAACCATATCATCCAATGTGACAAGTCCACGCTCGCGAATGAAAGTAGCGAGATCTTGTGACACACATTCTAGAAACTGCTCACCTAAAACAAGATTCATTATTCCTTGCATGTTTCTAGGAACACCGGATAGAGCTATCCACCTATCAAACAATCTGTTCAGTTCAATACCAAATGTTTGGAAAGGTTCGTTTGAGTCTGGTCGGACTTCACGGAATTTCTTGCGAAAACCTTCAGCAGTACACTGGAACTTCTTAAGCAAATTGTCTTTCAATGTTGGATAATCAACCTGACCATTTGCAGCAAGACTGTGGTATAAGTTCAGTGCATTACCTTCTAACAAAGCTGAAAGAAATGTAACCCATTTGCTTTTATCCCAGCCAAGGGCTGTAGCATGAGTCTCAAAACGAAAAAGGTATGAATCTATGTCATCTTGTCTTTCTTTGAAAAGAGGCAACTTGGGGTAAACAGGTCTAGCACCAAAAGAAGTACTATCTCTACCTCTGTTTCCAAAACCCGTATCTTGTTCCTCAGGTCTATGTTCAGAACGGAACTCAAATTCCTTTTGTTTAGTTTTCTCTCTCTCTTTTTCTAATTCAACATCTGCTTGTTTATTTGCTTGTTCAACTTCTGCTTGTTTAGTTGCTAGTTCAACTTCTGCCTGTTTTTTAGCTAATTGAACTTTTTCTTTTTCTAACTCAACATCTGCTTGTTTTTTAGCTAAGTTCAATCTCCGCTTCCATTTTTTTTTCATCTCTCAATCTTTGTCTCTCAAGACGATCAAAACATTCCTGTACATATTTCCCACGTTCTTTTTCAGGAATACCCAAAGTTGTAGCTTGAGCAATAAAAGATTGGAACAACTGATCATAATCATCAGACATGGCTAAGTACAATGTAGATCAACAACCAACAAAAAAAATTTACTATAAAAGTATCAAAGTGTTCAACCAGTAAATCAATAAAATATCAAAGTGTCAAAATAGTAATGGCAAAATGCAATCAATCAAAACAACTATCAATTGTTCAAAAGCAGATTTTCATAACAATGCACAGTTCAAGTTATCATGAAAACAGTCAAGTCTTAAATGTATACAAAGCAAATTATATATTATATTATCCAATATGTTTTACAAGTTCTGAAGCAATGACAAAATTTTTTAAATATCAAATGGAATACACTAAGTCAATATATTCACAACATATGTTGAAGAACTTCAACTGAAGTTGATAATAAACACAATGAATATACAGTGAAAGATTAAATTACTAAGTTAAGTTTGTATCCAAATATTTGTTCAAACAGTCTTTTAGTTTTAAAGTGATAATATTATTATGCATAATCACAGTAATGAATCTATTCACAAGTATTTAAAGTTTATATTAATGTCAATAGGAATTTAAAAAAAAAAATAAATTTCTAAGTCAAATAAAATATACCAAACGTTCAACCATTCACAATCAAAATTGTTGCCTCCCTTTCCCCAAGAGAATAATTATATGAACAAGTTTTAAAAAACTACCCTAATGAAAAATATATACAATGCCCACAAAGGAAATATTATTTAAACAAAGTTATTAAATAAAGAATTATGAAATGAGAAAAAAAAACAATTAACTCTCAACACTAAGCACTAGAACTAAATAATACTATAATACCAAGTTGACGGCCAAAGGAAAATAAAGTCAACAAAATAACAAAGTCTTATGAAGGTTAATTTTATAAAATAAATAATAAAAATTAAATACTATCACACTAACTACTATACTACTCTATATCCAATTAAATTCAAAGTCAAACAGAATTACTAAACCAAATAAAATCACAAACAAAACTATCAATACTAACAATCCAACATGAACCAAAGGAAACAATGCATCCACAACTAAACTAAATCAAGGGAAACAATTTAACAACAACCAAGCTAAATCAAGGGAAACAATTTAACAAGGATAACCCAGTATAACTACATACATAAATACAGAATATTGTAACATCAAACTCAATTCAAATCAAACACCACAATAAATAAAGAAAGCAAAGTAAATTAAATGGGGCTGAAATCCTAACACTCTAACCTACTTAAAATAAGGGCAAAGAGAACATACACCCAAACACACGCATGAAAGGACAGAACCCTACACAGCAAAGAACTAACCAAAAACAAACAATCCCACTAACAGAAGAACAGAGCTGAAAATAAGAAAAATAGCAACCCGCAGGCAGAAAAAGAATTAAGCCCTTAGTGCCCAGAAACTGTACACAGGCACAGCCGTTACGCCGGAGACGGCATGTCACACAAAACAAAACATCACAGTCATACACAATATAATGAATAATTCCAAGGGAGATAAGCCCACTAGTCTAACTGTATATAAATATAATAACTAGTGGTGCCCTCTAATAAATATAAATATGTATGACTTAATGCTAACACAGAGAGAGTCTAGGGTCACCAAATGTAACGGAGGGTTTTTCGTGTATTATAATCTAAATAAATATAAGTATAACTACTTGTGGTGTAATGAATGAGTGTGTGAGTGTGGCTGTCTGACGTTCAGTATAAGGTGTGCGTTCTATCTCTGTTTACTATACTCATACACTGCCACACACGTACTTACAGACAAAGACAAAGAATACACAGCTATTTCTCTTTGCCCTCTGTTATTCTATTCTCATTCAATTATTCACATATACACTAAACCATCTTCACATACATTAAATTCACGGATACATTAAATCATACAATTATTTCCAGCATATAAATAAATTCACAGATGATAAATGAGTGCACACCGTTTTACGTTTACTCAGTACGTTCATGCAATTCTGTCTTTTATGAGTGTACACAGTTTCACTCAGAATTCAGCACTAGTAGGAGTTGTTGTCCCTTTCTGAGGACGTCACTCGACTTCACTCTTTTGCATTAGCATCGACACAATTATTTTCACTTCGATGACTTGTAAATTCCAGAATGCACAGTTTCAGTTTACTGACCTACTTCACGGATCAAACACTCCCGGCGCGGTATTCACAGCCGACGCTGGGGTCACAGCCACACACTGAAGACGCTGCAGATGTCTTCGTGGCGTAGGTCCGGAAGTTTACTTCGGCACCGTTGTTGCAATTCTGCACCAGTGATGGTATCCGAAGGAGAGGCAAGGCAAAGATGGTGTCCACATCCGGTCAAGCCAGTGATGTCATGGGGACCAGATCCATCCGCCGCACATCAGGGGTTCTTTGCTCCGTAACCGCCCCGCTGTATACAACATGTACACAATCGTAAATTTTTGCTCTTATCCTTAAAGAGACTGTATGTCTTTATAGCTCACATTGAGCAAGGATCATTTCCCTTTGTAGAATGTCTCTACACGCCACCACAATCACTACAATCACTATTATCAGCATTCCTGTGACAATACCTAGTATAGCCACTTTACACACATTGCATAGGCTACACACAATGGACTATGAGACAAATATTACAAACACAGCTCTCCTTCATTTTATAACATATTTATACCCATTCATTCATCAATAGATATTCAAATTACACAACTGAAATACGTTCCTATTTCAGCCCATATCTTCACATATGACTGAATATAAAAATGGCATCATAATTTCAAACTGAGTCACACATACATGTATACACATGATCAAATAAATATTGACATGAGTTATCGAACTTTGTTTTCAAACATGGGTTCTTCTGTACCCTAAACTACTTTACAAAAAGCAATATTCTTCCTTCTTCGTAAGGATAGCTTAGCAGTTCATTATAAATACCACTAATAATAATAATAATAATAAACAAATACCTGTATTCTTATACAGCTAAAGTCCTAAAGAAACATGTCTTCCCAGAGCACCCACAAAAAAACGTCCTCTCGCTTAGGCTGATGTATAGTCTCTGCTCTAACAACAGTTCACAAACTAAATTATAATTTCTACCGGAACACACAGTGACGTCATAACGTCTTTCTATATAACTGCGTACAAAACGCGTTCGTTACAAACATTTTGGCATTTTGGACGGCTAGCCTAGTAGAGTGCTAGAGTTCTGAAGAAGAGAACGGATATTTATCCTGGCTAACTTATAACCATTGGACATCCGTATCACAGTCTCATATCAAACATAAATTTCTTTCTTTAGCGGGCGTTGTGACCGCGTAATCTAAGGCTCCAACTTGCCTTGTCCACAGGCTAGAAACCAATCGCGACTGACATGGATCGATCATGCCTCTGGGCATTATAAGGCATTATTTTTCTCCGAATATTATTTACTTTCGACTCGCTCAACCCCTCTGGGATTTTTTCAGGGTACTCCGGTTTGCTTCCCAAGCAAAATTTAAAAAAACAACTAATATTAGGCTTGCGTTTGGGCGCGCCACAGGCTGCGACTACGCCTTCCCCAGGGAAGGCGGCCTAGAATTTCCCGATAAAAAGGGACAACAAAGTGTAGAAAAAAAAAGAATACGAAGACATCACATTCGCACTTGGCTGGTAAACAACAAAATAATATGAAGAGAGCCTCTACAACAGACTGTCTCCGGAAAACCTCAAAAGCTAGAGACTACTTTCAAGGCTAATATCACGAAGCCATAAATCTGCCGTCGTGCGGTGACAAAATAAAGCAAGTTCAGCGAAAAGAAAGGTTCGTGAAAATAGACATTATGCATCTTCGTAAACAATTGCTTTTCCTGGGTTTTGAGAACCTACTTGAGTGGATCTAGCAATGTAAATACACATGACATTCAAAAAGAAAAACTGAAGATGTTTTTGTTTTATTGGTTTTCTAGGAGAGTGTAAAATGACGGTTTGGACGAAAAAGGACTTCGTTTTATTCTGACTTTACACGGCAGATATGGCGGCAAAAATTACGCTAGGGCTTTGTGGCTTAAATCCGCTCCGTCTTGGCTTTCAAACCATCGTTTGCATCTAATCAATCTCTCAAAGTCTCTTGAAATCACTTCCAGATCATGAGGTCTCCATTCTCATTGCACAAACAGTGTGAGAGGGAGTGGGCTTCGGCGAGTGTGGAGGCAGGAAGGCCAACCGGAATTACGTCACTGCATATCCGGAGAGCTGCGAATGAAAACCGCTATTCCTTGTCGTTGACCTGACCTTCTCAGACAATAGTGCGCACGCACGCTCAAACATACACACACACACACACACACACACACCCACACCCTCTCTCTCACACACACACGTACATTGGCCTGGAAGCACAGTGGATAGGGTACTGGTTTCCTAGGCCGAAGGTCGTGGATTCGAACCCCGCATGGGATGAACTTACGGGATTTAGATACGGGACTTTTCAGGAAACCCAGGGTTTCCTCCCTCCATTTCAATAATGCAATAATGGTATTGGATGTAGTCAAGTTACATTTTTTAAAATAAACATTGATTTTTCTTCCGCCTTCGGGAAAAGCGGTCTTTTTAGATCACCGCTCTTTCAGTTTGATTGAAGAAAAAACGCGTGTTAGCATCCTGCATTATTATTATTATTATTATTATTATTATTATTATTATTATTATTATTATTATTATAAGTAGTAGTAGTAGTGGTACACGCACGTTCGCACGCACGCACGAACACAAACACACACACACACACACACACACACACACACACAGAAGCTCACGTCCCCTGGGTACTGTTGTACTAGACATTATACTCGACTCTTCTTTCTGAAAATCGTCGTCATCCTCAGAATGCAAAAGAGTTGTCATTAGCAGAAAGGACAAGACCTGTCATTGTTGTTGGGTGTGTGTGTGATGTGGAAAGGCATAGCACACATTCACTCCAAGGGTTCATTGGATTAACAGGGAAGCCACACTTTAGTGAAAAGTTCCAACACTTTGCTTACGCAAAAAAAAAAGAGATGTGAAAAAAACTGACTCTGAAAACAGATATAGATATAGATATAAGAAATGTACTAAAACCGCATAATGAAATAAAACTGATGAATATAGATGTATTAAATCAAACATACAAAATTCACTCTTCTACATCCTAACGCTAAAGCGAGCGTTGTGGCCAAGTGGGCTAAGGCGGGACTAACTTGCCTTGTCCACAGGCCAGAAACCAATGGCGCCTGACAGGTGTGGGTTCGATCCTGCATCGGGGCGTTATGTTTCTCCGAATATTATTTACTTTCGACTCGGGCAACGTCTCGGGGGTTTTCTCCGGGTACTCCGGTTTGCTCCCCCCCCCCCCCCCCCCCCCCGCAAAATTTCAAAAAATTTCAAATATTTAAAGAATTTCTAAATTTCAAAAATCACAGCTAATGTTAGGTAGGTTGGGTTTGGGCGCGCCACAGGCTGCGACTACGCCTTCCACAGGGGAGGCGGCCCAGATTTTCCCGATAAAAAGGGACAATAAAGCATTAAAATCTAAAAAAATCTAAAATCTAAAGTGACTGCGTATGACAGATCGGGGAAATTGATGAGGGGGACTATAGAACGCGAGAGTGGGAAAACGTCAATATTTTCATTGTTCGTGACTCTTACTGAATATTATGTCTTCCCTCAAGAACACTAAATTATTGATTTCTGTCAGCTGGAAGAATGACAGCAAAAGGCTATGACCAGTCCTGGTATTCAGAGACAACTGGGACAGCCACAGAAAAAGAAGAAGAAGAAGAAGAAGAAGAAGAAGAAGAAGAAGAAGAAGAAGAAGAAGAAGAATACAATCCGCAATAACTCTTCTATGATCATAGGATCTAACCTGAAAGATTGAAAAAAGACCTCAGACTAACTTTAAGCAAATAGCACAGTACATGTAAATTACAGCCAATATTTCCGTAATTTCCCAAAATGTTATGCCATCTTTAATTAGCAAATAGTTAATAACATATTTCCGTATTTCCCCATAGGCCATTTCAACTTCAAGCAAATAATGAATTACAACACGAATTTCCATATTTTCCAACACGCCATACCAACGTTTATCTTATCAAGCCCTAGCACATTACTTTTGTACCCAAATTGTTGCAATACGTCATCCAAATTTCCCAACAGGCCATGCCAATGTTTACCTTATAACCACAATCCAATCCTATGCACATTACTTGTAACCCAACTGTTTGTTACAACACTTATTTCCACATCCCACAACAGTTAACTTCTAACTACAACCCCAATGGACACTGTGGACCCGTAAATCGCGTGTTTAACCACACAGGTAATTACAACAATTATATCCACATCTCCCAAGCCTCCGCCTCTGTCTGTGTCCGTCTCTTCCTGGCGCCAAACTAGATATGTGAACCCCCTTCGTCCTTCCCACCCAAGGCGCTAGGTGTCAGTGCAAGTGGCGCGGAACCGGAAATACGTGGGCGTCCGCCCGTCGTCTGAGTATGCTCCGAGCATCCGGGCATGCGCAATTGTCACCCAAACGGTATCGATTGCACGTGCTGTGACGTCACCAAAAGGCGTGCAACAGCCTTAAGCACAAAAGGAGCAGACATGCTGGGACCGTATGAGGGTATCATTTAGTAGGCAATGGGCGCCAGTAATGAGAATGGACGTCTCTTCCAGACCACAGCATAATGTAGATCCAGGTATTATTGCCTGCTTTGGTAATTGTGGCTGAGGCTCTCTTCTCTACCACCCAACCACCCTTCACCTTCGCCCCACTCACCTATCTCTCTCTCTCTCTCTCTCTCTCTCTTGCTCCTCTCCCCCTTCTGAGTGGATTAGAATGCAAACAGAAACAAAGGAAATACATTTTACAGTGCTTCCTCAATTAATATATTTATTTCCCTTTTTTATAAGCCCTTTATATTAACGCGTACAACAACATAAGAAATACTTAAAACGAAAAGAATTCCTACAATATTATATATAAGAGAAAGATCAACATGGAACACAAAGGTTTAGAAAAATGGTTTCCATTGTCCCTAAAACAGCAGATCATGTTATTTTGAAACTAAACACTTCTCCAGGGGAATCACAACAACCTTTCGTTGATGCCTCTGAAAGGAATTATCCATTCTCCATATGGAGTCCTAATCCACCCTTTTAGACCCGTCTCTTGCTTCCTTCTTCTGTTGTCTACATACGCCCTCAGCATGAACTTTTGTATACTCCGGTGCTGTACAAACAATCATCATCATCATCATCATCATCCTCATCATCATCATCATCATCATCATCATCATCATCATCATCATCATCATCATCATCATCATCATCAATCATCATCAATCAATCATCATCATCATCATCAATCATCAATCACCATCATCATTCTCAAAAACGAAAGTCTATAGCATCAGTACCAGATCGGTCCCCAGGCATTAACGCTTGCTGTCCTGGAAACGCCAGTTCGTTTAGTTCTGTGCGTGATATGCATTCTAACATTTAGGAACATTTAGGAAACGTCTCTCAGGTTAGGAAAATGTACACTGCGTTTGTCAGAGCTTCAGGGAAAGTATAAACTAATTTTGGCAATTCCGATGAAAAAGTTTTCAAACTATGGATGTTTCCTATGCAACGAATAGTCCATTTCAAGGAATTGGTCATGGCGCCGGCCACCGAGATCTATCGTACACAAAGTAGTGCACGCACTTGCTAGTTAGTTAGTTATTCATTGCTTACAGGGTCCAGCGTACTGCAAAGAGCCGAATCAGGACCACAAAATCAAGACCACAACTTGGCTGAAAGAGGACTCACCCTTGATCCGCATAAAAGATCTGCCGAAACAACCCTACTGGTAACACTGAAGGCACTCCACTAGCCAGTCACTTTACAATAAAGACATCCCACGCAGGGGACGCTGAGGCTGTACTCTAATTTATCGAACCCCCGTTTACAAAAAACAAAATATAATACAAACATCATTATAAAATATCAACAAAACACATACATATAAATTGCCTATATTGCCAAGTAATAACATTTTTGGAATTTGGAAGCCCAATGACCATCTGGCAGAAAGCGACCCAATATTCCCAAGCTGATCCAACAGACCTTACACACTGTTACGTTGAAACGCGAAGGATAGTATGACTGAAACGCGCACGATAGATCTAATCATTTCGCTTTGCAAAGTATTCAATAATAGAGTTTATTTACCTTTGATTTGAGTTTGCGTTGTGGTTAGAGGAAGATTTGTATAACGTTGATAATTTTTGTTAGTCGATATTATTGGAGAATTCTCTGGATTTGCGTGTTTACGGTCGATCGAAGATTCCCGATAAATGTAAATATTTGAGAACATTCTGGGACGGAAAATAATGTGGTATGACGTAAGTCAGTGATGACGAAATTTCATTTGATTGGTGGTAGTGCGTCAATCTACCGTGTTCTAAATTGTTCGGGAAGAGAGAGAGGCTATATAATTATGTGCCGCACTGTTTTGAGAGGTTGTTGTTGAAGTCGAGTTGAGAATCGTATGCAGATGTTGATGTGTGCTGAATAAAAGTGGAAAATTTCATACGAAGACTTTGCCTTGTTGCTGCTGAGTGAGCAGGCTGCGTGGATAAACGAATCAGTTACACCTATCAGGATTTCAAGCATCGGGGCTGAATCAGATACTGATAGAAAAACACCAACATCGAATGAGTGTAACACACACACATGAGGAGTTTTGTCCCAGAAGAGTTTTTAAGAAAAAAGGTAGGTGGCTGGTCTATTTCTACTGAAAACCCCGGCATCCCCACGTGGGAACACGCACTTGCTGTACGTTTGCCCAATGTTTAACGTCGTGGGCTAAAACTTTACAGGAAGTGGCCGGAACATACTTCTAAGAGGTTATTGACATTCAAATCATCAGAGAATGTCTGAAAGGGGTTATAATAGAACTATCACTAAAACAATTTGCAATTTTTTAAAACCATTCTCTAGTGTCAGTCGTTCAAAGTTCATGGTCTTTACCGTCCATGCGATGAACTGCACGTGTGCACAGACAAGACCTCGGTTTAAGCTCTGATCTGAAGAAGGACAAGAAAAAATGACGTCAAGAAGAAGAAGAAGAAGAAGAAGACGGGCGAAGAGTAAGGAAGTGCGGGAAAAGATGTCTATGAAAAAGAAATGCTTACCTTCGACTGAGCAAACATTCCTCGGGGAACGAGGATGGACAGAGACAGTGATTAGAAATGGTCAAAAGGAATAAAATACACAAACATTACATTTAATGTAAATGTGGATGGTCCTCGGAGAATACATTATTCAGATTCTACACTGAAAGCAAGCTTCCTACCAACCAAAACCTGTTATCGATTTAGTTTGAAACATCAGTGCAGAGTTTGGTCCACAGGTCTAATTGTGGCGACTCGAGTCAATCGTTATTCTTGACACCTTCTCGGGTCCTGTCATTGTATTCCTCTTCTACGATTGTATTCATAAAGCCAATAATAAAAGTGATCTGAAGTGAGCTGAATCAATGGCCTATAAACAAAACTTCGTTAATGAAAACAAATAACTACAAAGATATGTCAACTATTCCCCAATACAGACGTCAAATAAAATTTTACAAACATTGTAACGCTAATTAAACCTCGTCAATACACATATAACTACAGGCAACTTTGGAATTCCCTTTGTGAATATATATTTGCGATTTTTTCCCCCGTGTTTTGTTTTTAAAACCACTTTCAGCTAAATAATGTTTATTTATAAGCATAGTTTCTAAATAATCATTAGTTTATGTAAGAGTTCTCTAAATAATATATTTTCGATGTAAATAACTTATTATAAGCCTAAACAATACATTGTTTAGGTAAATAAATCAAGATATAGGTAAATAAGGCATTGTTGCTAAATAAAGAATTATTTACCTTTATAATGCATTATTTAGCAGAATTTGCTAAATGATGTTTTATTTAGAAGATGTTTCTAAACTATGCATTTTTTACGTAAACAATTAATTGTTTAGGGACTGCCATTTTCATTATTTAGAGGATTTCAGGATTCGCTTAAAAACTTGGTTTTCATAATTTGACTGCTTTCTATAATTAAATTCAAGGTCTTTCCAAAGATTGTGTATCCAAAATTTTTGCTAATTATTTACTTTTCAACATAAATCACTCCACAAATTCGAAGATAAAACGGATGTAACCTCCCGAACACAAATAAAAGGCCAAGGTCACTTTTGTGCGGGAGTGTTCAATGTTTTCAGTACCTCCGTAATAAAAAAGCAGTATGCTTTCTTTTAGAATTTATTTACCCCAAAACGCAGGCATAGGTGTAGAAGAAGTAGCAGTAGCATGAGTACTGAACTGTTGAAAAACTTAAATTAACGCTTCTGCTATTTTTTCTCAAGGTCGCCGTGAACTTGCGAGTTCTCCATGTTTTCTCCATTATCATGTTATTGTTATAAAGCTATTTTGTTATACTAATTGTTATTGTTACAAGCGCAAGATGTGAAAAAATACACTAAGAGTTTATTCTTTTATCCTTCTTAAATAAAATTATTATTTTATCTCATCTTATTTTATCTTATTTATTGTAAAGGCAATCCCACCAATGCAAAAATAATGGAAGCCATTTTTTTGGGAGCCGTTACAGTTGCAGTTTCGTTTATTAATACTGTTGCCAACATATTAAAAAAATAGAGTGAATTAGAGAAATTGCCTTATTTTAAATCGCAAAACAGCGTAAAATCACGACTTTCCACAATTTTCTTTATCATACAACATCACAGTAATACGACTTGTATCTGCGAATACCATAATTAAGTAAAATGGTAGTCCCTAAACAATGAATTGTTTACATAAATATTGCATTAATTAGCAACATCTTCTACATAATACATTCTGCTAAAGAATGCATTATATTTGTAAACACTTATTTAGAAACATTTCTAAATAATACATTATTTCACACAATCTGCTAAATAATGCATTATATAGGTAAATAATTTCTTATTTAGCAACAATGCCTTATTTACCTATATCATGATTTATTAACCTAAACAATATATTGTTTACCCCCACCAATCGTCGTCCTCTTCCTCACCATTGTCATCCTCCTCATCCTCCTTCTCCTCCTCCTCATTATCATCATCCTCTTTATAATTATTATCTTCTTCTTCTTCTTGTTCTTCTTCTTCTTCCCCTCCTCCTCCTCCTTCTTCTTCTTCTTCTTCTTCTTCTTCTTCTCCTCCTCCTCCTCCTCCGCCTCATCCTCCTCCTCCTCCTCCTTCTTCTTCTTCTTCTTCTTCTTCTTCTTCTTCTTCTTCTTCTTCTTCTTCTTCTTCTTCTTCTTCATTAACACAACAGATGTTGAGGTGATCATGTTTTGTAGACTCATCTCACGCACTCCAGATGATTTAATACTATTATTATCACCTAAGCCATAAGGCACACATACCAAAAATTAATTAACTTCAGCAGAGAACTATAGGCAAGTGAAGTTTACTCTTTCTTCAATCAATAGTCAATAGTCAATATATTTTTTATTCCTTCAAAAAGGAAAATTTGGTTTGCCACATGGATACTCACGGCATAAAAACACATTACATAGGCAATCATAAATAAATTATCGACAAAATAAACCTGCTGTGAAAATAATTTGAGAGATGGGAATTTACACATGGAATGTGTTACACTCCGTTTGATGGTGGTGTTGTCTATCAGTAGTAAATTCAGCCCCAATGCGTGAATTCTCCTGATGAGTGTAAGTTCGGATTCGATTATCCACGCAACCCGTTCAATCAGCATACAAGTCACTGAGTCTTCGTATGAAGTTTTCCACTTTTATTCAGCACACATCAACAACTGCATACAATCGCTTTTTCCACTCTCAACTTTTTACTTTAAACCCTCTATCCACACACAGAGCATCCATTTTATAATTTTTCTCTCGATCGAGATAACGTCAGAATGTTCCCGATGACGCTTTACCACCAATCAAAATAAAGTTCGTCCTCACTGACTTACGTCATACATCTTTCTACAATTTTCCAAGAATGTTCTCAACTATTTATATTTATCGGGAATCTTCGATCGACCGTAAACACGCAAATCTAGAGAATTCTCCAATAATATCAACTAACGAAAATTATCAACGTTATACAAAGCCTCTCCTAACAACATTGCAAACTCAAATCAAAGGTAAATAAACTCTATTATTGAATACTTTGCAAAGCGAAATGATCAGATCTATCGTGCGCGTTTCAGACAATCCTTCGCGTTTCAACGTAACAGAATGAAAGCACGTAGACACTCACGCACACACCCGCATAGACACCCACACGCACACTGCGTTTAAGCCCACCACATACTCATCGTCATCCTATCATAACTTACGACCACAAAACCATATCACATGTGCACTAGTACATTAATACAGTTTAGCACAAATTAAAATAATTATAATAAAATAGACTTGAGTCTTATTTAATAATGTCCTAACACTATTCAATCGTACTAGTAATTCAGTAAACACTGACTCGCAACTTCCATAATATTGTATTTGACAAGTCAAACTAAAATTCCGGCTCGCTACTTTTATTATTAAATGAATGACTTCTGTGATAATCCAAAGAAAGTAACCCGGTTTATCAACTTCCACCTTTGTGTACTTCATGCAATGAAACTAGGATTCAGTAAAACAGTCTAACAGCTTATTCTAATACTTATAGTAACTATGCTAGGAGTTAGTACATTTTGTAAGTGATAGTACATGCATTAGGTTTCAGTAAAACCTGTCTTGGCACTTTCGTTGGTTTTTATGTCTGTGAAACCAGAATTTAACAAAACCCGTAGAACTATTTTTACCAAGGGCTTACGTAGTGTACGTAACTTTCACCGCAATTGATTTTAGGACATAGATCGCATTGCGTAGCTTAGACTTGCCCGAAACTTACTTCCGCTTTTCACTATACCTAGAGGTAAACCAAAACTCTGCTATAGTCCGTTAGGTGGTCTATGACCCCCCTTACCCCCCCTAGGGAATTTATGAGACATATATCCGCAGGTACCCTGGTCATCAAGTTACTGATTGCCGGTTGTTTGGTTTTGATAAACGGGTGGGTTTGGGTACCAGACAGCCCAGAAGGGCCCATTTTTACTTCTTTGGGCCCTATATTTGCAATTGTGCGGTATGGTTCATTGGAGAGCTGTTGTGTTAAGGTTTATCAACAAAGTTCTAATCAGTTTACAATTTTTGGAAGATAATTGATTGTTATTTGTGTTAGTATGTGTTTTGTGATAATATCGTGTTCATTAAGGGCATGGCTGGGGTACGCCTCTTGGCGTAAGGGTAAAAACCCGTTTTCACAATCTGCGACCTATACAGTTCCGTTTTGTTTTAATTTGGCCTATCTTAGACACATATCTACATGACTTATGAAATCTAGCAGTTGATTCCAAGTGCCTGGTGAAGGTACTCGACTTACTGGGGACCTGGTGCCCTGATTTGGGTAAGAATACCCTCCGAAAATTACCCTTCTGTGCGGTCTCTATCTTAAACAACTGAACACTTCCCCTTGTGGACCAAACAAGGCAAATACCGTCTAATGCCTTTGTTATCAAGCAACTGATTTCAAGCTGTTTAGTTTTGATAGCCCCAAATTGTGGCTGTAGCATTTACAGATGCAAGGGTACCCCCTAAAAGCAGCTGTTCACATACTCTGTAAGTGTCATGTTTTGGCACTTCTGCTCACTTGTGGCAATTTTCTTGTTTTTTCATTTTAAAGAAAATACAATCACATGTAAAATCCATTATTTCATTTTTTACAGGTGTCATGTAAAGAAGTAGAAATCTGAAGAGTGGGCAAGAAGTTTGCAATGTCAAAGAGGCAATCCGACGAAAAGCCCTTAAATTTGAAGTCTGCACAAAACAATGCCAAAGTCAGAAAGAAAAGGACATTAGGAGGACCTATATGTGTCGTTCATTGTTGCCAGGGTAATCGTGAGAAAGTAACACCTTTGTCAGAAACTAGTTTTCAGACAATACGACTGGCAGTTGAACAACGGCAGACACTAAGTGATGAAAAGTACAGACTAAGTGACATTTGCTCACAAGTGCCTGGTGTGTATTCTCCCTTCTTGCATGGTTACCACAGATCGTGTTACCAAAAGTTCACTAACACTTCTTGGATAGCAAAGCGAAAGCAGCCTGAGGATGATGATAATGACCCAAACTCGCCAAGGAAACGTCGCAAACCACAAACAAGTTCAAGCATCTTACTTCCTTGTGATGAGTGTCTTTTTTGTGGAAAAGGACGAAAAAAGTATCAGCGAAGACAAGAGATCCTTGTCAAATGTCAGACAAAGTCTGCAGAAGATGCCGTCAAGAAATCAGGACAACAGAGGCAAGACAAACTGTTCTACAAGATACAGGACTTCGACCTTGTGGCGAGAGAAGCGCATTACCACAATTCTTGTAGACGGGCTTACACCCGAGCTTGGGAACGAAACCAAAAAGAGTGCACTGACAAAGACGCTGTGGAAGAACACAGAGCCCATGATTCTGCATTTAAATACATTATACAGTATGTGCAACTGCACATAATTGAACAATGCAATGTGGAACGCACAACAATGCTGGCTGAGAAGTACCAACAGTGCATGCTAGAAAACCATCCAGAATTCTACAACAAGAATTATAAAGTCCAGAAACTCAAAACAAAGCTAGAAAAGCACTTTGGACACAAGCTTAACTTTTGGCAGCCAAACGGCAGGATTGAGCTGGTGTATGCATCAGGAATCAAAACTGGCAAGGCAATAGAATCTGCATTTGAAGCAGCAGCTTCGGAGACAAGACGCCTGGAAGAGGCTGCAATGATAATGCGACGCCTGGTTCAGACTGCCATGCGTGAGTCTGCTCCAATGCCATGGCCTCCATCAGCAAATTTCCTGCTCAGTGACACCATCACTCCACCTCAGATTCTGCAGGAGTTCATTGCATATGTTCTCACTGAAAAGAAGCTGACAGATGCATCATCACGGAAAGCACGACTGATCAAATCCATTGCGCAGGACATATCCGTCGCTGCTTCAAATGGAAAGTGGCTGATGCCAAAACACCTGGTTCTAGGTATGACGCTGAGGCATCTGACTGGGAGGGCAGACATCATAACCCTGGTCAATCGCTGGCATAACTGCGCATGCTACGATACCATCCTGCAACTCGAAACTGCGATGTGCAGGAACATTGAAGAGAAACGTTCCGTACTGCCAGCAACCATCCACCCAGAAAGAAATATCGTAACACATCTATGCTTTGATATGCTTAAAATAAGTCAAAAACCTGTTATTTTCTGTAACTGTTTCTTTGTTTGCTCTCTCTCTCTCTCTCTCTCTCTCTCTCTCTCTCTCTCTCTCTCTCTCTCTCTCTCTCTCCCTCTCTCTCTCTCTCTCTCTCTCTCTCTCTTACTCTCTCTGGGTTCTTTCATTTAAAGATTATTACAATCAAAATTGTGTAAAGACCTCACTAGTGCAATGCAATGCTGTGGTAAATAGTCCCATTGGTTATAGCCGTCAAATGACGTCATAAAAACAACAGGATAGTTCATTCAGTACTTCCACAATTGTATGTGCGCCACAAAGGAGTTAAGAACTACAACCACAATAACAAAGAAAGTTGTTAACAACTTGCAAACATAAGCTTTTGGGCTTTAGGAAGCAGAAATGTATGATTCACAGAGGGAAAATCGACTTTGTAAAAACCTTTAATTTGTACCCCAGCCATGCTCTTAATGAACATGATATTATCACAAAACACATACTAACACAAACAACAATCAAGTATCTTCCAAAAACTGTAAACTGATTAGAAATATGTTGATAAACATTAACACAACAGCTCTCCAAAGAACCATACCGCCCAATTGCCAATATAGGGCCCAAAGAAGGAAAAATGGGCCCTTCTGGGCCGCCTGGTACCCAAACCCACCTGTGTACAAAAACCAAACAAGCAGAAATCCAAAGAAGGTATGATAGGCTAACAGAAAAACATAGTCTACAAAATTCCCTAGTGGGGTTAAGTGTTTCACTTCCTACCTAACGGACTATAGTTTCAGCTAGTCAGTGTGGTTATGGGTCGGACTACCGCAGACAAAAACTACAAAAACGTCAACAATAATTAGTCTACGCGGACATCAAATGGGCTTTACGTCAAAGACAAGACAAGACAAGACAAGACAAGACGGCATCGCCAACAAAATGCCACCAGACATTTGTCTCTTCCATCATAAACATGGCAAACAAGATTTCAACATCGTTCTAATTGGGAAAAAATGCCCGCTACAACTCTATCCCAAACAATCCCGGCTCTGTTTTAAAATGTTTTTTAAAAGAAAATTTTTTTTGGCTTCCTGCCAACATTAATGAGAATTATCGCTGTCGTCAGTTTCATTAGTCTCGTCGGACGGAAGGAGTAATGCTTACAAAAATCATCATCATCATCATCATCATCATCATCATCATCATCATCATCATCATCATCATCATCATCATCATCATCATCATCACCATCATCATCATCATCATCATCATCAATCATCATCATCATCATCATCATCATCAATAATCATCATCATCAATCATCATCATCATCATCATATCATCATCATCGCCGCCACCGCCACTACCACCATGACCACTGCCACCAATAACGTTTTTAACTGTAAAGCACAAGCCCTACAACTTATATCCGCATCAAAACGTCTCTATTAGATATATATTTGTCGCTACATCATCATTATCAGCAGCAGCAGCGGCAGCACTATCATCACAACCAACACCACCATCACAATGACTATTTATCTAGATCATCCGCCGCGCGCTATTACCCTACAAAATTGCCTTTTAAAAATAATGTTGCAAGTTATAAGGCTATTTTAATAGCGCAGAGTAACCAAACCCCTGAGGTGGCTACATTCATCATTGATAGAGCCATTAAATACATCATCCAGGTTTGCAAGGCTTTCATTTCTGTACACTGCCGTCATGGGTATTTCAAGTACTAGTAGATTCACCTCTACTATCATCATCATCATCGTCATCGTCGTCGTCGTCATCATCATCATCCACTCTACCCATTCCACCACCACCACAACTACCTCCTTCTCCTGTCTCTTCTACCCAATTCGTTGTGTCGAGCAAATCAGAACCTAATTACAAGTCCCTTCCATCTACATTCATTATTAATAAGCGCGAATTAGGTTTCTGCCTTCCTTCTATAGCAATTGCCTTATTCCCCCCGCTATCCTGGGGATAGCATCAGCAGATAGTTTAGTACCTTCACACATGCAAAACTATGTTGTTGCTGTAGGCTTTCAACATATAAAATTCCCGAAGTTTCGCTTGAAACGACAACAAATCAGAACGTGCATTACTATCAGTAGTAGTTTACGTTCGTTCTGCCGTTTCTACGTACTAAATGAAACCTCGTTAGTCTTTTTTGCATAAGGAAATAGCGCCAAAGTACAAAGCCATTTAATCGATTTCAGTGGTATAGTAATAACAAAATGTCTATAATAGTATTAATAGGTTTTTTAGAAACTTTGATGCCTTAGTATATTGGGTTCATTCAGGTTTTCTCTATAAATCTTAACTAAACTTGGGTTGTCATATTTCAATCTACGGTATGTATTAAAGCTTAGCTATTCTTTAGTATAGATTGTTTTCTGTAAAGTGCCACTGAGGTCGAGATTTTAAAAAAAAATTACGAAGAAAAAAAACAACTAAAAACGCACCTCTAATTCACATTTTAAAAAAGTGATTTGCTTGTAACTAATCCATACATTTTTCTGGAACATTTGAACTTAAACGTTGCGTATTAGCGTACGTCAGCTATGATTATTTATAAAAAGACATTATTGTGTTCATGTGGAATGCTGAGGACTGCATGAAGGACCCCTTCGTTAGATTCGCGGTGTGACGTTATCGAGGAACCGAATGTCTTTGTCAAGCTGAATACACGTTTATTGGAGGGCTTTCACTCCAACATGTGGATTAATAAACACTTCTGTGATCATGCTGTCCACTGTATAAGTTTGAAAAAAATATATCAGGCACGCTTCAATTTAAAACTTTCAAACCATACTGAGCCTATTTTCTTTAGAAGCTTGTGTTCAGCCTGGTTTTTAACTTATCTTCTTTAGAAGCTTATAGAGCACCACTTTATGCGAAGATGGCATGCTAAAGGCCTTGGGATATTGAAAATGATAATGGGAAGAAGAAGAAGAAGAAGAAGAAGAAGAAGAAGAAGAAGAAGAAGAAGAAGAAAAAGAAAAAGAAGAAGAAGAAATTTTATAATGCCATCTCCATACTGGAGGATACAGAGCGCTTGGCGCGCCTACATTACACTCTAAACATGCATCCTACATACACACGGACAGTTTCAGTTTTGACAATTTACAACCAGGCATTTTAGAATGAATGAATAAATATATAAATTAAGCAAGCAAACAAACAAATTCAATAAAATTAGTTAAAAGAATGTGCTAGAAAATGTGTAGTTCACCTATCTTTCGGGTCAGGTAAAGGAGGACTTGCAACGACTAGGTAGGGAGATGGATTTTGAGAGATTCACGGAAAGAAGAGGCAACCTCAAGAATGATGAGTTGAAGAGTCTTCAACTTTTGTTGGAAGAACTGCACATCCATGGACTGTAGGATTTCTTCTGGAACCACATTCACAAGAGTTGTTGCAGCATTTGTGAAGGAATTGTTACCGTTTGCTGCTTCTCAGCGTTGTCCTTCCTACCTTCCTTCAGCCATTTAAGTCGTGACGGAAAAAGGGAATAGTAGGCCTACATATTATGGAGATATCACTGATTTTGGTTATAGATCACGGAAGTAGTATTGTAGCCAGTCCTGTTTGAAACAGGAAACCACTGCAGTGAATCGGTTACAATTGAGACACGCCTTATAATTACGAATGTTATGTTCAGGCACAAGTCC
>CM072517.1:16703289-16705789 GCA_036898135.1 Oncomelania hupensis
CGATCTGAACTACTTGCAAGAAAAACATTATCAAAATCAGGCAAGCTAATTTTTAGATATAGCCCAACATGTGTTTAGACAATGGTGATCTTGACCTTTGAAAAAATAAAGTAACCGCAAAGTAAAAGCTATGAATTTCGGTTCAGCTATTCTTTAGGTAAGTCAAAAATGTACTTTGAAAAACAAAAGTGAAATTCGGACCGACGTACCGACCGATTGACCGACAACCTAACTGCTACATGCTTTGAAGTACATGTATACCAAAATGTCAACAAAATAGCGTTAGCCGTTTGTAGGATATTAAGCAAAACGTGTTTTACGACAGACAGACTCCAGCGACATTGACTTTTGTGGCACTGTCACAATAGGCTAGTTTGGACTCTGCACTAAGGCTTCACTCCTCAAATCGTTCATCTTTCTTTGGCCTTTGTAATTTAAATTCGAGGTCTAGAAGACGACAACAGTTAGTTTTGTTCTAAGCATGTGTAGGGAAGATTCTCACTAGGTAGGCAGTGACTTCATCCCGCTGACCTATATCCATCACCCCCGCGCGAGGGCGATAAGGTATCACACGATATCGCGCGCTTTAGTCGACCACAGCGTGAAGATACGTCAGTCTGTGTTAAAACCTCACCTGAGACGCACACGCTGAAAGATCTCTCTTAAAAGACTATGCAGGTGACGGGTGAAATTAATTCATCGCAGTATAAATAGACCCCACAAAGAGTCATCCCAGACACGCGGCCTGCAGTTGAACTGAGAGCACTGAGCTCCAATAGCCCAGTAGTCAACAAACAAGACGAGGGGACAACAGCACCGTACCTCAACGATACAGCTAAGTGCTCTAGAAGCTCGAAGAAGTGCATGAACACTGATCTATATAGACTGTGCGATAGTCCACCCTTCCTGGAAAAGAACATTAGGCAATATCAGAACAAAGCCCATGGATGACTCAGTAGCAAATACCGAGAACAGTAACAGAATAGATCCACACAGTGAAATACGCAGAGAGAAAGACTACGCGTATTCTTTCACACCAGATGGGCTACAGTGATGAAACCACCCCAATGGTACAGTGTTCGCTTGGCACACCATGGAAACAGGGTCGAATCCGGTGGTGTTGATCAAAATAACAGTGACCATTTTAACAGTCCATTTTAGCAGTATAATTGCTCTGGCGGTGCAGATTATTTTAGTTCCTTACACTCCCTTCCCTGGGATGGCTGTCCCCGTCTGACATATCGCCAAGAGTGGGTGAAGACGTTGAAACTTCAGTGTTCATTCTTCGAAACCACATAGGCAAATATATAACAGAAATTAAACATATGTACACAACGAGTCTTGGGACAGAGTGGGTGAGCGGGGTTAGGAAGGATGAGGGAGGGCGCGCAGGTAGAAAGAGAAAGGGTGGAGAGGTGGAGGAGAGGGTAGAGTAAAAGGAAAATGTCATAGTGGTCTGATGCTGGATCTCCAACCAAGGACTTAAGATGCGATCGTCAGTATTCATGGTCACGCTGCGAATTTAGCCCTGTCCCTTTCAGTCCCACCCTACAGAGTGCCTCATAAACACGCAGCTTGTCCGCTTTCCACTCACGTCGTTCTGCAAATGGTGGTGTTCCTTCTTTTTATCCACTAACGGGTGCCTTTCTTTCATATCCTCTAACTTTTCATTCATTTCTACAGAACAAGAAAAGAAAAATAAAAGCCATAAAAGTCGAATGACATTTTCCCAAATATTGTCTTTATAACCTAGTTTATTTTTTTTTAAACGGAGGGGGAGAGGGGGAGGGGGATTTCCTCTTCATTCCGTCTGCCAGTTGTTTTTTTTCTAAGATGTGATTGGACACGAGAGACCACTACGACATCTGAACGTTAATCCTGTCACTTTAAGACTCGGACTACATACCGAAATAAACCTATAGCTCGTTAAGGTATCTGTAATCCCCCCTCATCCTGCGTTGGTGTGTGTATGTGAGTGACACACACACACACACACAAACGCGCGCGCGCGCACATGCACACATGGAAACAGAAACAGACAGACAGCTGCACAACAGTGCATTTCTCCCATGGCCCACACATTATTTCTTTTTTCCTTTAGCTTTCATTTTGGAAATTGGTTATGTCGTACGATAGTTCACTGTGACCAATTTCGTTGCGGCTAATTCATGTACGCTCGTATGTATAATTTCTGTATGAATTTAGCGAGTTTTCTGATTCCGATTTTATTCTTTAAGAACGAATGAAAGAAACTGTTATGCCGACAACCCACACCTGTTAGCTATCCACGCTGCTGTAAAGATAACCCGTGAATTTCGAGTGGTACAGGTCAGTTTAGAAACGAAACCTCTAGTTTGTGTGTGTTTAAAGAGCGACAGTGCCGTATTGAAAGTCATTGCCTTTTTACAGTCAATGAAGACATTAGGTACCTGTGGCCATAAGATTAAAACCCGGCTTTGCCTTGTAGTTCTCAGACTGTGTTGTGTCACTATAAAGTCAC